>CAWVNZ010002322.1:0-133811 GCA_963930735.1 Dioctria linearis | reverse complement strand
TTTTTTGAATAATTTACTATAGAAAAGGCAATCCCTGGGATATTTAAAACTTGCGATAGTAAAAAATTATTTTTTGAATAATTTACTGTGGAAAAGGCAATCCCTGGGATATTTAAAATTTGCGACAGTAAAAAATTATTTTTGAATAATTTACTATAGAAAAGGCAATCCCTGGCGCACTTAAAATTTGCGATAGTAAAAAATTATTTTTTGAATAATTTACTATAGAAAAGGCAATCCCTGGCGCCATTAAAATTTGCGACAGTAAAAAATTATTTTTTGAATTATTTACTATAGAAAAGGCAATCCCTGGCGTAATTAAAATTTGCGACAGTAGAAAATTATTTTTTGAATAATTTACTGTGGAAAAGGCAATCCCTGGGATATTTTAAATTTGCGACAGTTGAAAATTATTTTTTGAATAATTTACTATAGAAAAGGCAATCCCTGGCGGAATTAAAATTTGCGACAGTTGAAAATTATTTTTTGAATAATTTACTATAGAAAAGGCAATCCCTGGCGCCATTAAAATTTGCGACAGTTGAAAATTATTTTGTGAGAAATTTACTATAGAAAAGGCAATCCCTGGGATATTTAAAACTTGCGATAGTAAAAAATTATTTTTTGAATAATTTACTGTGGAAAAGGCAATCCCTGGGATATTTAAAATTTGCGACAGTAAAAAATTATTTTGTGAGAAATTTACTATAGAAAAGGCAATCCCTGGGATATTTAAAATTTGCGATAGTAAAAAATTATTTTGTGAGAAATTTACTATAGAAAAGGCAATCCCTGGCGTAATTAAAATTTGCGACAGTTGAAAATTATTTTGTGAGAAATTTACTATAGAAAAGGCAATCCCTGGCGTAATTAAAATTTGCGACAGTTGAAAATTATTTTTTGAATAATTTACTGTGGAAAAGGCAATCCCTGGGATATTTTAAATTTGCGACAGTTGAAAATTATTTTTTGAATAATTTACTATAGAAAAGGCAATCCCTGGCGTAATTAAAATTTGCGACAGTTGAAAATTATTTTTTGAATAATTTACTATAGAAAAGGCAATCCCTGGCGCCATTAAAATTTGCGACAGTTGAAAATTATTTTGTGAGAAATTTACTATAGAAAAAGGCAATCCCTGGGATATTTAAAACTTGCGACAGTAAAAAATTATTTTTGAATAATTTACTATAGAAAAGGCAATCCCTGGCGCACTTAAAATTTGCGATAGTAAAAAATTATTTTTTGAATAATTTACTATAGAAAAGGCAATCCCTGGCGTAATTAAAATTTGCGACAGTAGAAAATTATTTTGTGAGAAATTTACTATAGAAAAAGGCAATCCCTGGCGTAATTAAAATTTGCGACAGTTGAAAATTATTTTGTGAGAAATTTACTATAGAAAAGGCAATCCCTGGCGTAATTAAAATTTGCGACAGTTGAAAATTATTTTTTGAATAATTTACTATAGAAAAGGCAATCCCTGGCGTAATTAAAATTTGCGACAGTTGAAAATTATTTTTTGAATAATTTACTATAGAAAAGGCAATTCTTGGCGTAATTAAAATTTGCGACAGTAGAAAATTATTTTTTGAATAATTTACTGTGGAAAAGGCAATCCCTGGGATATTTTAAATTTGCGACAGTAAAAAATTATTTTTGGAATAATTTACTATAGAAAAGGCAATCCCTGGGATATTAAAATTTGCGACAGTAAAAAATTATTTTTTGAATAATTTACTATAGAAAAGGCAATCCCTGGCGTAATTAAAATTTGCGACAGTAAAAAATTATTTTTTGAATAATTTACTATAGAAAAGGCAATCCCTGGCGCCATTAAAATTTGCGACAGTTGAAAATTATTTTTTGAATAATTTACTATAGAAAAGGCAATCCCTGGCGCACTTAAAATTTGCGATAGTAAAAAATTATTTTTTGAATAATTTACTATAGAAAAGGCAATCCCTGGGATATTTAAAATTTGCGACAGTAGAAAATTATTTTTTGAATAATTTACTATAGAAAAGGCAATCCCTGGCGCCATTAAAATTTGCGACAGTAAAAAATTATTTTTTGAATAATTTACTATAGAAAAGGCAATCCCTGGCGCCATTAAAATTTGCGACAGTTGAAAATTAATTTTGTGAAATTTACTATAGAAAAGGCAATCCCTGGGATATTTAAAATTTGCGACAGTAAAAAATTATTTTTTGAATAATTTACTATAGAAAAGGCAATCCCTGGCGCCATTAAAATTTGCGACAATAGAAAATTATTTTTTGAATAATTTACTATAGAAAAGGCAATCCCTGGCGCCATTAAAATTTGCGACAGTTGACAATTATTTTTTGAATAATTTACTATAGAAAAGGCAATCCCTGGCGTAATTAAAATTTGCGACAGTTGAAAATTATTTTGTGAGAAATTTACTATAGAAAAGGCAATCCCTGGCGTAATTAAAATTTGCGACAGTAAAAAATTATTTTTTGAATAATTTACTATAGAAAAAGGCAATCCCTGGCGCCATTAAAATTTGCGACAGTAAAAAATTATTTTTTGAATAATTTACTATAGAAAAGGCAATCCCTGGCGCCATTAAAATTTGCGACAGTAGAAAATTATTTTTTGAATAATTTACTATAGAAAAGGCAATCCCTGGCGTAATTAAAATTTGCGACAGTAGAAAATTATTTTTTGAATAATTTACTGTGGAAAAGGCAATCCCTGGGATATTTTAAATTTGCGACAGTAAAAAATTATTTTTTGAATAATTTACTATAGAAAAGGCAATCCCTGGCGTAATTAAAATTTGCGACAGTAGAAAATTATTTTTTGAATAATTTACTATAGAAAAGGCAATCCCTGGCGTAATTAAAATTTGCGACAGTAGAAAATTATTTTGTGAGAAATTTACTATAGAAAAGGCAATCCCTGGCGCCATTAAAATTTGCGACAGTAAAAAATTATTTTGTGAGAAATTTACTATAGAAAAGGCAATCCCTGGCGTAATTAAAATTTGCGACAGTAAAAAATTATTTTGTGAGAAATTTACTATAGAAAAGGCAATCCCTGGCGCCATTAAAATTTGCGACAGTAAAAAATTATTTTTTGAATAATTTACTATAGAAAAGGCAATCCCTGGCGTAATTAAAATTTGCGACAGTAGAAAATTATTTTGTGAGAAATTTACTATAGAAAAGGCAATCCCTGGCGTAATTAAAATTTGCGACAGTAGAAAATTATTTTTTGAATAATTTACTATAGAAAAGGCAATCCCTGGCGCCATTAAAATTTGCGACAGTAGAAAATTATTTTTTGAATAATTTACTGTGGAAAAGGCAATCCCTGGGATATTTAAAATTTGCGACAGTAAAAAATTATTTTTTGAATAATTTACTGTGGAAAAGGCAATCCCTGGCGTAATTAAAATTTGCGACAGTTGAAAATTATTTTTTGAATAATTTACTATAGAAAAGGCAATCCCTGGCGTAATTAAAATTTGCGACAGTAGAAAATTATTTTTTGAATAATTTACTATAGAAAAGGCAATCCCTGGCGTAATTAAAATTTGCGACAGTAGAAAATTATTTTTTGAATAATTTACTATAGAAAAGGCAATCCCTGGCGTAATTAAAATTTGCGACAGTAGAAAATTATTTTTTGAATAATTTACTATAGAAAAGGCAATCCCTGGCGTAATTAAAATTTGCGACAGTAGAAAATTATTTTTTGAATAATTTACTGTGGAAAAGGCAATCCCTGGGATATTTTAAATTTGCGACAGTAAAAAATTATTTTTTGAATTATTTACTATAGAAAAGGCAATCCCTGGCGCCATTAAAATTTGCGACAGTTGAAAATTATTTTGTGAGAAATTTACTATAGAAAAGGCAATCCCTGGGATATTTAAAATTTGCGACAGTAGAAAATTATTTTTTGAATAATTTACTATAGAAAAGGCAATCCCTGGCGTAATTAAAATTTGCGATAGTAAAAAATTATTTTTTGAATAATTTACTATAGAAAAGGCAATCCCTGGCGCCATTAAAATTTGCGACAGTAGAAAATTATTTTTTGAATAATTTACTGTGGAAAAGGCAATCCCTGGCGTAATTAAAATTTGCGACAGTTGAAAATTATTTTGTGAGAAATTTACTATAGAAAAGGCAATCCCTGGCGTAATTAAAATTTGCGATAGTAAAAAATTATTTTGTGAGAAATTTACTATAGAAAAGGCAATCCCTGGGATATTTAAAATTTGCGACAGTAAAAAATTATTTTTTGAATAATTTACTATAGAAAAGGCAATCCCTGGGATATTAAAATTTGCGACAGTAGAAAATTATTTTTTGAATTATTTACTATAGAAAAGGCAATCCCTGGCGTAATTAAAATTTGCGACAGTAGAAAATTATTTTTTGAATAATTTACTGTGGAAAAGGCAATCCCTGGCGTAATTAAAATTTGCGACAGTAGAAAATTATTTTTTGAATAATTTACTATAGAAAAGGCAATCCCTGGCGCCATTAAAATTTGCGACAGTTGAAAATTATTTTTTGAATAATTTACTATAGAAAAGGCAATCCCTGGCGCACTTAAAATTTGCGATAGTAAAAAATTATTTTTTGAATAATTTACTATAGAAAAGGCAATCCCTGGGATATTTAAAATTTGCGACAGTAAAAAATTATTTTTTGAATAATTTACTATAGAAAAGGCAATCCCTGGCGCCATTAAAATTTGCGACAGTAGAAAATTATTTTTTGAATTATTTACTATAGAAAAGGCAATCCCTGGGATATTTAAAATTTGCGACAGTAAAAAATTATTTTTTGAATAATTTACTGTGGAAAAGGCAATCCCTGGCGTAATTAAAATTTGCGACAGTTGAAAATTATTTTTTGAATAATTTACTATAGAAAAGGCAATCCCTGGCGTAATTAAAATTTGCGACAGTAGAAAATTATTTTTTGAATAATTTACTATAGAAAAGGCAATCCCTGGCGTAATTAAAATTTGCGACAGTAGAAAATTATTTTTGAATAATTTACTATAGAAAAGGCAATCCCTGGCGTAATTAAAATTTGCGACAGTAGAAAATTATTTTTTGAATAATTTACTATAGAAAAGGCAATCCCTGGCGTAATTAAAATTTGCGACAGTAGAAAATTATTTTTTGAATAATTTACTGTGGAAAAGGCAATCCCTGGGATATTTTAAATTTGCGACAGTAAAAAATTATTTTTTGAATTATTTACTATAGAAAAGGCAATCCCTGGCGCCATTAAAATTTGCGACAGTTGAAAATTATTTTGTGAATAATTTACTATAGAAAAGGCAATCCCTGGCGTAATTAAAATTTGCGACAGTAGAAAATTATTTTGTGAGAAATTTACTATAGAAAAGGCAATCCCTGGGATATTTAAAATTTGCGACAGTAAAAAATTATTTTTTGAATAATTTACTATAGAAAAGGCAATCCCTGGCGTAATTAAAATTTGCGACAGTAGAAAATTATTTTTTGAATAATTTACTATAGAAAAGGCAATCCCTGGCGTAATTAAAATTTGCGACAGTTGAAAATTATTTTGTGAGAAATTTACTATAGAAAAGGCAATCCCTGGGATATTTAAAATTTGCGACAGTTGAAAATTATTTTTTGAATAATTTACTATAAAAAGGCAATCCCTGGGATATTTAAAATTTGCGACAGTAAAAAATTATTTTTTGAATAATTTACTATAGAAAAGGCAATCCCTGGCGTAATTAAAATTTGCGATAGTAAAAAATTATTTTTTGAATAATTTACTATAGAAAAGGCAATCCCTGGCGTAATTAAAATTTGCGACAGTTGAAAATTATTTTGTGAGAAATTTACTATAGAAAAGGCAATCCCTGGGATATTTAAAATTTGCGACAGTAGAAAATTATTTTTTGAATAATTTACTATAGAAAAGGCAATCCCTGGCGCCATTAAAATTTGCGACAGTTGAAAATTATTTTGTGAGAAATTTACTATAGAAAAGGCAATCCCTGGCGCCATTAAAATTTGCGACAGTTGAAAATTATTTTTTGAATAATTTACTATAGAAAAGGCAATCCCTGGCGCACTTAAAATTTGCGATAGTAAAAAATTATTTTTTGAATAATTTACTATAGAAAAGGCAATCCCTGGCGTAATTAAAATTTGCGACAGTTGAAAATTATTTTGTGAGAAATTTACTATAGAAAAGGCAATCCCTGGGATATTTAAAATTTGCGACAGTAGAAAATTATTTTTTGAATAATTTACTATAGAAAAGGCAATCCCTGGCGTAATTAAAATTTGCGACAGTTGAAAATTATTTTGTGAGAAATTTACTATAGAAAAGGCAATCCCTGGGATATTTAAAATTTGCGACAGTTGAAAATTATTTTTTGAATAATTTACTATAGAAAAGGCAATCCCTGGGATATTTAAAATTTGCGACAGTAGAAAATTATTTTTTGAATAATTTACTATAGAAAAGGCAATCCCTGGCGCCATTAAAATTTGCGACAGTAGAAAATTATTTTTTGAATAATTTACTATAGAAAAGGCAATCCCTGGCGTAATTAAAATTTGCGATAGTAAAAAATTATTTTTTGAATAATTTACTATAGAAAAGGCAATCCCTGGCGCCATTAAAATTTGCGACAGTAGAAAATTATTTTTTGAATAATTTACTGTGGAAAAGGCAATCCCTGGCGTAATTAAAATTTGCGACAGTTGAAAATTATTTTTTGAATAATTTACTATAGAAAAGGCAATCCCTGGCGTAATTAAAATTTGCGACAGTAGAAAATTATTTTTTGAATAATTTACTATAGAAAAGGCAATCCCTGGCGCCATTAAAATTTGCGACAGTTGAAAATTATTTTGTGAGAAATTTACTATAGAAAAGGCAATCCCTGGCGCCATTAAAATTTGCGACAGTAAAAAATTATTTTTTGAATAATTTACTATAGAAAAGGCAATCCCTGGCGTAATTAAAATTTGCGACAGTAGAAAATTATTTTGTGAGAAATTTACTATAGAAAAGGCAATCCCTGGCGTAATTAAAATTTGCGACAGTAAAAAATTATTTTTTGAATAATTTACTGTGGAAAAGGCAATCCTTGGCGCCATTAAAATTTGCGACAGTTGAAAATTATTTTTTGAATAATTTACTATAGAAAAGGCAATCCCTGGCGTAATTAAAATTTGCGACAGTAGAAAATTATTTTTTGAATAATTTACTATAGAAAAGGCAATCCCTGGCGTAATTAAAATTTGCGACAGTAGAAAATTATTTTTTGAATAATTTACTGTGGAAAAGGCAATCCCTGGGATATTTTAAATTTGCGACAGTAAAAAATTATTTTGTGAGAAATTTACTATAGAAAAGGCAATCCCTGGCGTAATTAAAATTTGCGACAGTTGAAAATTATTTTTTGAATTATTTACTATAGAAAAGGCAATCCCTGGCGTAATTAAAATTTGCGACAGTTGAAAATTATTTTGTGAGAAATTTACTATAGAAAAGGCAATCCCTGGCGTAATTAAAATTTGCGACAGTAGAAAATTATTTTTTGAATAATTTACTGTGGAAAAGGCAATCCCTGGCGTAATTAAAATTTGCGACAGTTGAAAATTATTTTGTGAGAAATTTACTATAGAAAAGGCAATCCCTGGCGTAATTAAAATTTGCGACAGTAGAAAATTATTTTTTGAATAATTTACTATAGAAAAGGCAATCCCTGGCGTAATTAAAATTTGCGACAGTAGAAAATTATTTTTTGAATAATTTACTATAGAAAAGGCAATCCCTGGGATATTTAAAATTTGCGACAGTAAAAAATTATTTTTTGAATAATTTACTATAGAAAAGGCAATCCCTGGGATATTAAAATTTGCGACAGTAGCAAATTATTTTTTGAATTATTTACTATAGAAAAGGCAATCCCTGGCGTAATTAAAATTTGCGACAGTAGAAAATTATTTTTTGAATAATTTACTGTGGAAAAGGCAATCCCTGGCGTAATTAAAATTTGCGACAGTAGAAAATTATTTTTTGAATAATTTACTATAGAAAAGGCAATCCCTGGCGCCATTAAAATTTGCGACAGTTGAAAATTATTTTTTGAATAATTTACTATAGAAAAGGCAATCCCTGGCGCACTTAAAATTTGCGATAGTAAAAAATTATTTTTTGAATAATTTACTATAGAAAAGGCAATCCCTGGGATATTTAAAATTTGCGACAGTAAAAAATTATTTTTTGAATAATTTACTATAGAAAAGGCAATCCCTGGCGCCATTAAAATTTGCGACAGTAGAAAATTATTTTTTGAATTATTTACTATAGAAAAGGCAATCCCTGGGATATTTAAAATTTGCGACAGTAAAAAATTATTTTTTGAATAATTTACTGTGGAAAAGGCAATCCCTGGCGTAATTAAAATTTGCGACAGTTGAAAATTATTTTTTGAATAATTTACTATAGAAAAGGCAATCCCTGGCGTAATTAAAATTTGCGACAGTAAAAAATTATTTTTTGAATAATTTACTATAGAAAAGGCAATCCCTGGCGTAATTAAAATTTGCGACAGTAGAAAATTATTTTTTGAATAATTTACTATAGAAAAGGCAATCCCTGGCGTAATTAAAATTTGCGACAGTAGAAAATTATTTTTTGAATAATTTACTATAGAAAAGGCAATCCCTGGCGTAATTAAAATTTGCGGAAAATTATTTTTTTTTTTTTGAATAATTTACTGTGGAAAAGGCAATCCCTGGGATATTTTAAATTTGCGACAGTAAAAATTATTTTTTGAATTATTTACTATAGAAAAGGCAATCCCTGGCGCCATTAAAATTTGCGACAGTTGAAAATTATTTTGTGAGAAATTTACTATAGAAAAGGCAATCCCTGGGATATTTAAAATTTGCGACAGTAGAAAATTATTTTTTGAATAATTTACTATAGAAAAGGCAATCCCTGGCGTAATTAAAATTTGCGATAGTAAAAAATTATTTTTTGAATAATTTACTATAGAAAAGGCAATCCCTGGCGCCATTAAAATTTGCGACAGTAGAAAATTATTTTTTGAATAATTTACTGTGGAAAAGGCAATCCCTGGCGTAATTAAAATTTGCGACAGTTGAAAATTATTTTGTGAGAAATTTACTATAGAAAAGGCAATCCCTGGCGTAATTAAAATTTGCGATAGTAAAAAATTATTTTGTGAGAAATTTACTATAGAAAAGGCAATCCCTGGGATATTTAAAATTTTCGACAGTAAAAAATTATTTTTTGAATAATTTACTATAGAAAAGGCAATCCCTGGGATATTAAAATTTGCGACAGTAGAAAATTATTTTTTGAATTATTTACTATAGAAAAGGCAATCCCTGGGATATTTAAAATTTGCGACAGTAAAAAATTATTTTTTGAATAATTTACTATAGAAAAGGCAATCCCTGGCGTAATTAAAATTTGCGACAGTTGAAAATTATTTTTTGAATAATTTACTATAGAAAAGGCAATCCCTGGCGCCATTAAAATTTGCGACAGTAGAAAATTATTTTTTGAATTATTTACTATAGAAAAGGCAATCCCTGGCGTAATTAAAATTTGCGACAGTTGAAAATTATTTTTTGAATAATTTACTATAGAAAAGGCAATCCCTGGGATATTTAAAATTTGCGATAGTAAAAAATTATTTTTTGATTAATTTACTATAGAAAAGGCAATCCCTGGCGCCATTAAAATTTGCGACAGTAAAAAATTATTTGTGAGAAATTTACTATAGAAAAGGCAATCCCTGGGATATTTAAAACTTGCGATAGTAAAAAATTATTTTTTGAATAATTTACTATAGAAAAGGCAATCCCTGGCGTAATTAAAATTTGCGACAGTAGAAAATTATTTTTTGAATAATTTACTATAGAAAAGGCAATCCCTGGGATATTTAAAATTTGCGACAGTAAAAAATTATTTTTTGAATAATTTACTATAGAAAAGGCAATCCCTGGCGTAATTAAAATTTGCGACAGTAGAAAATTATTTTTTGAATAATTTACTATAGAAAAGGCAATCCCTGGCGTAATTAAAATTTGCGACAGTAGAAAATTATTTTTTGAATAATTTACTATAGAAAAGGCAATCCCTGGCGCACTTAAAATTTGCGATAGTAAAAAATTATTTTTTTGAATAATTTACTATAGAAAAGGCAATCCCTGGCGCCATTAAAATTTGCGACAGTAAAAAATTATTTTTTGAATAATTTACTGTGGAAAAGGCAATCCCTGGGATATTTTAAATTTGCGACAGTAAAAAATTATTTTTTGAATAATTTACTATAGAAAAGGCAATCCCTGGCGCCATTAAAATTTGCGACAGTAGAAAATTATTTTTTGAATTATTTACTATAGAAAAGGCAATCCCTGGGATATTTTAAATTTGCGACAGTAAAAAATTATTTTTTGAATAATTTACTATAGAAAAGGCAATCCCTGGCGTAATTAAAATTTGCGACAGTAGAAAATTATTTTTTGAATAATTTACTATAGAAAAGCAATCCCTGGCGTAATTAAAATTTGCGACAGTAGAAAATTATTTTTTGAATAATTTACTATAGAAAAGGCAATCCCTGGCGCACTTAAAATTTGCGATAGTAAAAAATTATTTTTGAATAATTTACTATAGAAAAGGCAATCCCTGGCGCACTTAAAATTTGCGATAGTAAAAAATTATTTTTTGAATAATTTACTATAGAAAAGGCAATCCCTGGCGCCATTAAAATTTGCGACAGTTGAAAATTATTTTGTGAGAAATTTACTATAGAAAAGGCAATCCCTGGCGCCATTAAAATTTGCGACAGTTGAAAATTATTTTTTGAATAATTTACTATAGAAAAGGCAATCCCTGGCGCACTTAAAATTTGCGATAGTAAAAAATTATTTTTTGAATAATTTACTATAGAAAAGGCAATCCCTGGCGTAATTAAAATTTGCGACAGTTGAAAATTATTTTGTGAGAAATTTACTATAGAAAAGGCAATCCCTGGGATATTTAAAATTTGCGACAGTAAAAAATTATTTTTTGAATAATTTACTATAGAAAAGGCAATCCCTGGCGCCATTAAAATTTGCGACAGTTGAAAATTATTTTGTGAGAAATTTACTATAGAAAAGGCAATCCCTGGCGCCATTAAAATTTGCGACAGTTGAAAATTATTTTTTTGAATAATTTACTATAGAAAAGGCAATCCCTGGCGTAATTAAAATTTGCGATAGTAAAAAATTATTTTTTGAATAATTTACTATAGAAAAGGCAATCCCTGGCGCCATTAAAATTTGCGACAGTTGAAAATTATTTTGTGAGAAATTTACTATAGAAAAGGCAATCCCTGGGATATTTAAAACTTGCGATAGTAAAAAATTATTTTTTGAATAATTTACTATAGAAAAGGCAATCCCTGGCGCACTTAAAATTTGCGATAGTAAAAAATTATTTTTTGAATAATTTACTATAGAAAAGGCAATCCCTGGCGTAATTAAAATTTGCGACAGTTGAAAATTATTTTGTGAGAAATTTACTATAGAAAAGGCAATCCCTGGGATATTAAAATTTGCGACAGTAGAAAATTATTTTTTGAATAATTTACTATAGAAAAGGCAATCCCTGGCGTAATTAAAATTTGCGATAGTAAAAAAATTATTTTTTGAATAATTTACTATAGAAAAGGCAATCCCTGGCGCCATTAAAATTTGCGACAGTTGAAAATTATTTTGTGAGAAATTTACTATAGAAAAGGCAATCCCTGGGATATTTAAAACTTGCGATAGTAAAAAATTATTTTTTGAATAATTTACTATAGAAAAGGCAATCCCTGGCGTAATTAAAATTTGCGACAGTAGAAAATTATTTTTTGAATAATTTACTATAGAAAAGGCAATCCCTGGCGTAATTAAAATTTGCGACAGTTGAAAATTATTTTTTGAATAATTTACTATAGAAAAGGCAATCCCTGGGATATTTAAAATTTGCGACAGTAAAAAATTATTTTTTGAATAATTTACTGTGGAAAAGGCAATCCCTGGGATATTTAAAATTTGCGACAGTTGAAAATTATTTTTTGAATAATTTACTATAGAAAAGGCAATCCCTGGGATATTTAAAATTTGCGACAGTAAAAAATTATTTTTTGAATAATTTACTATAGAAAAGGCAATCCCTGGCGTAATTAAAATTTGCGATAGTAAAAAATTATTTTTTGAATAATTTACTATAGAAAAGGCAATCCCTGGCGTAATTAAAATTTGCGACAGTTGAAAATTATTTTGTGAGAAATTTACTATAGAAAAGGCAATCCCTGGGATATTTAAAATTTGCGACAGTAGAAAATTATTTTTTGAATAATTTACTATAGAAAAGGCAATCCCTGGCGCCATTAAAATTTGCGACAGTTGAAAATTATTTTGTGAGAAATTTACTATAGAAAAGGCAATCCCTGGCGCCATTAAAATTTGCGACAGTTGAAAATTATTTTTTGAATAATTTACTATAGAAAAGGCAATCCCTGGCGCACTTAAAATTTGCGATAGTAAAAAATTATTTTTTTGAATAATTTACTATAGAAAAGGCAATCCCTGGCGTAATTAAAATTTGCGACAGTTGAAAATTATTTTGTGAGAAATTTACTATAGAAAAGGCAATCCCTGGCGTAATTAAAATTTGCGATAGTAAAAAATTATTTTGTGAGAAATTTACTATAGAAAAGGCAATCCCTGGCGCCATTAAAATTTGCGACAGTTGAAAATTATTTTTGAATAATTTACTATAGAAAAGGCAATCCCTGGCGTAATTAAAATTTGCGACAGTAGAAAATTATTTTTTGAATAATTTACTATAGAAAAGGCAATCCCTGGCGTAATTAAAATTTGCGACAGTAGAAAATTATTTTGTGAGAAATTTACTATAGAAAAGGCAATCCCTGGGATATTTAAAATTTGCGACAGTAAAAAATTATTTTTTGAATAATTTACTATAGAAAAGGCAATCCCTGGCGCACTTAAAATTTGCGACAGTAGAAAATTATTTTTTGAATAATTTACTGTGGAAAAGGCAATCCCTGGGATATTTAAAATTTGCGACAGTAAAAAATTATTTTTTGAATAATTTACTATAGAAAAGGCAATCCCTGGCGTAATTAAAATTTGCGACAGTAGAAAATTATTTTTTGAATAATTTACTATAGAAAAGGCAATCCCTGGCGTAATTAAAATTTGCGACAGTAGAAAATTATTTTTTGAATAATTTACTATAGAAAAGGCAATCCCTGGCGTAATTAAAATTTGCGACAGTTGAAAATTATTTTGTGAGAAATTTACTATAGAAAAGGCAATCCCTGGCGTAATTAAAATTTGCGACAGTTGAAAATTATTTTTTGAATTATTTACTATAGAAAAGGCAATCCCTGGCGTAATTAAAATTTGCGACAGTAGAAAATTATTTTTTGAATAACTTACTATAGAAAAGGCAATCCCTGGGATATTTAAAATTTGCGACAGTAGAAAATTATTTTTTGAATAATTTACTATAGAAAAGGCAATCCCTGGCGTAATTAAAATTTGCGACAGTTGAAAATTATTTTGTGAGAAATTTACTATAGAAAAGGCAATCCCTGGGATATTTAAAATTTGCGACAGTTGAAAATTATTTTTTGAATAATTTACTATAGAAAAGGCAATCCCTGGGATATTTAAAATTTGCGATAGTAAAAAATTATTTTTTGAATAATTTACTATAGAAAAGGCAATCCCTGGGATATTTAAAATTTGCGACAGTAAAAAATTATTTTTTGAATAATTTACTATAGAAAAGGCAATCCCTGGGATATTTAAAATTTGCGACAGTAAAAAATTATTTTTTGAATTATTTACTATAGAAAAGGCAATCCCTGGCGTAATTAAAATTTGCGACAGTAGAAAATTATTTTTTGAATAATTTACTGTGGAAAAGGCAATCCCTGGCGTAATTAAAATTTGCGACAGTAGAAAATTATTTTTTGAATAATTTACTATAGAAAAGGCAATCCCTGGCGCCATTAAAATTTGCGATAGTAAAAAATTATTTTTTGAATAATTTACTGTGGAAAAGGCAATCCCTGGGATATTTTAAATTTGCGACAGTTGAAAATTATTTTGTGAGAAATTTACTATAGAAAAGGCAATCCCTGGCGCCATTAAAATTTGCGAGAGTTGAAAATTATTTTTTGAATAATTTACTATAGAAAAGGCAATCCCTGGGATATTTAAAATTTGCGACAGTTGAAAATTATTTTTTGAATAATTTACTATAGAAAAGGCAATCCCTGGCGTAATTAAAATTTGCGACAGTTGAAAATTATTTTTTGAATAATTTACTATAGAAAAGGCAATACCTGGCGCACTTAAAATTTGCGATAGTAAAAAATTATTTTTTGAATAATTTACTATAGAAAAGGCAATCCCTGGCGTAATTAAAATTTGCGACAGTAGAAAATTATTTTTTGAATAATTTACTGTGGAAAAGGCAATCCCTGGCGTAATTAAAATTTGCGACAGTAGAAAATTATTTTTTGAATAATTTACTATAGAAAAGGCAATCCCTGGCGCCATTAAAATTTGCGACAGTTGAAAATTATTTTTTGAATAATTTACTATAGAAAAGGCAATCCCTGGCGCACTTAAAATTTGCGATAGTAAAAAATTATTTTTTGAATAATTTACTGTGGAAAAGGCAATCCCTGGGATATTTTAAATTTGCGACAGTTGAAAATTATTTTTTGAATAATTTACTATAGAAAAGGCAATCCCTGGCGTAATTAAAATTTGCGACAGTAGAAAATTATTTTTTGAATAATTTACTATAGAAAAGGCAATCCCTGGCGCCATTAAAATTTGCGACAGTTGAAAATTATTTTTTGAATAATTTGCTATAGAAAAGGCAATCCCTGGCGCACTTAAAATTTGCGATAGTAAAAAATTATTTTTTGAATAATTTACTATAGAAAAGGCAATCCCTGGCGTAATTAAAATTTGCGACAGTTGAAAATTATTTTGTGAGAAATTTACTATAGAAAAGGCAATCCCTGGCGTAATTAAAATTTGCGATAGTAAAAAATTATTTTTTGAATAATTTACTATAGAAAAGGCAATCCCTGGCGCCATTAAAATTTGCGATAGTAAAAAATTATTTTTTGAATAATTTACTGTGGAAAAGGCAATCCCTGGGATATTTTAAATTTGCGACAGTTGAAAATTATTTTTTGAATAATTTACTATAGAAAAGGCAATCCCTGGCGTAATTAAAATTTGCGACAGTTGAAAATTATTTTGTGAGAAATTTACTATAGAAAAGGCAATCCCTGGGATATTTAAAATTTGCGACAGTAGAAAATTATTTTTTGAATAATTTACTGTGGAAAAGGCAATCCCTGGGATATTTAAAATTTGCGACAGTAAAAAATTATTTTTTGAATAATTTACTATAGAAAAGGCAATCCCTGGCGTAATTAAAATTTGCGACAGTAGAAAATTATTTTTTGAATAATTTACTATAGAAAAGGCAATCCCTGGCGCCATTAAAATTTGCGATAGTAAAAAATTATTTTTTGAATAATTTACTGTGGAAAAGGCAATCCCTGGGATATTTTAAATTTGCGACAGTTGAAAATTATTTTGTGAGAAATTTACTATAGAAAAGGCAATCCCTGGCGCCATTAAAATTTGCGACAGTTGAAAATTATTTTTTGAATAATTTACTATAGAAAAGCAATCCCTGGGATATTTAAAATTTGCGACAGTTGAAAATTATTTTTTGAATAATTTACTATAGAAAAGGCAATCCCTGGCGTAATTAAAATTTGCGACAGTTGAAAATTATTTTTTGAATAATTTACTATAGAAAAGGCAATCCCTGGCGCACTTAAAATTTGCGATAGTAAAAAATTATTTTTTGAATAATTTACTATAGAAAAGGCAATCCCTGGCGTAATTAAAATTTGCGACAGTTGAAAATTATTTTGTGAGAAATTTACTATAGAAAAGGCAATCCCTGGGATATTTAAAATTTGCGACAGTAGAAAATTATTTTTTGAATAATTTACTATAGAAAAGGCAATCCCTGGCGCCATTAAAATTTGCGACAGTTGAAAATTATTTTGTGAGAAATTTACTATAGAAAAGGCAATCCCTGGGATATTTAAAATTTGCGACAGTTGAAAATTATTTTGTGAGAAATTTACTATAGAAAAGGCAATCCCTGGGATATTTAAAACTTGCGATAGTAAAAAATTATTTTTTGAATAATTTACTATAGAAAAGGCAATCCCTGGCGTAATTAAAATTTGCGACAGTAGAAAATTATTTTTTGAATAATTTACTATAGAAAAGGCAATCCCTGGCGCCATTAAAATTTGCGACAGTTGAAAATTATTTTTTGAATAATTTACTATAGAAAAGGCAATCCCTGGCGCACTTAAAATTTGCGATAGTAAAAAATTATTTTTTGAATAATTTACTATAGAAAAGGCAATCCCTGGCGTAATTAAAATTTGCGACAGTTGAAAATTATTTTGTGAGAAATTTACTATAGAAAAGGCAATCCCTGGCGTAATTAAAATTTGCGACAGTAAAAAATTATTTTTTGAATAATTTACTATAGAAAAGGCAATCCCTGGCGTAATTAAAATTTGCGACAGTTGAAAATTATTTTGTGAGAAATTTACTATAGAAAAGGCAATCCCTGGGATATTTAAAATTTGCGACAGTTGAAAATTATTTTGTGAGAAATTTACTATAGAAAAGGCAATCCCTGGGATATTTAAAACTTGCGATAGTAAAAAATTATTTTTTGAATAATTTACTATAGAAAAGGCAATCCCTGGCGTAATTAAAATTTGCGACAGTAGAAAATTATTTTTTGAATAATTTACTATAGAAAAGGCAATCCCTGGCGTAATTAAAATTTGCGACAGTTGAAAATTATTTTTTGAATAATTTACTATAGAAAAGGCAATCCCTGGGATATTTAAAATTTGCGACAGTAAAAAATTATTTTTTGAATAATTTACTGTGGAAAAGGCAATCCCTGGGATATTTAAAATTTGCGACAGTTGAAAATTATTTTTTGAATAATTTACTATAGAAAAGGCAATCCCTGGGATATTTAAAATTTGCGACAGTAAAAAATTATTTTTTGAATAATTTACTATAGAAAAGGCAATCCCTGGCGTAATTAAAATTTGCGATAGTAAAAAATTATTTTTTGAATAATTTACTATAGAAAAGGCAATCCCTGGCGTAATTAAAATTTGCGACAGTTGAAAATTATTTTATGAGAAATTTACTATAGAAAAGGCAATCCCTGGGATATTTAAAATTTGCGACAGTAGAAAATTATTTTTTGAATAATTTACTATAGAAAAGGCAATCCCTGGCGCCATTAAAATTTGCGACAGTTGAAAATTATTTTGTGAGAAATTTACTATAGAAAAGGCAATCCCTGGCGCCATTAAAATTTGCGACAGTTGAAAATTATTTTTTGAATAATTTACTATAGAAAAGGCAATCCCTGGCGCACTTAAAATTTGCGATAGTAAAAAATTATTTTTTGAATAATTTACTATAGAAAAGGCAATCCCTGGCGTAATTAAAATTTGCGACAGTTGAAAATTATTTTGTGAGAAATTTACTATAGAAAAGGCAATCCCTGGCGTAATTAAAATTTGCGATAGTAAAAAATTATTTTGTGAGAAATTTACTATAGAAAAGGCAATCCCTGGCGCCATTAAAATTTGCGACAGTTGAAAATTATTTTTTGAATAATTTACTATAGAAAAGGCAATCCCTGGCGTAATTAAAATTTGCGACAGTAGAAAATTATTTTTTGAATAATTTACTATAGAAAAGGCAATCCCTGGCGTAATTAAAATTTGCGACAGTAGAAAATTATTTTGTGAGAAATTTACTATAGAAAAGGCAATCCCTGGGATATTTAAAATTTGCGACAGTAAAAAATTATTTTTTGAATAATTTACTATAGAAAAGGCAATCCCTGGCGTAATTAAAATTTGCGACAGTTGAAAATTATTTTGTGAGAAATTTACTATAGAAAAGGCAATCCCTGGGATATTTAAAATTTGCGACAGTTGAAAATTATTTTTTGAATAATTTACTATAGAAAAGGCAATCCCTGGGATATTTAAAATTTGCGATAGTAAAAAATTATTTTTTGAATAATTTACTATAGAAAAGGCAATCCCTGGGATATTTAAAATTTGCGACAGTTTTAAAATTTGCGACAGTAAAAAATTATTTTTTGAATAATTTACTATAGAAAAGGCAATCCCTGGGATATTTAAAATTTGCGACAGTAAAAAATTATTTTTTGAATTATTTACTATAGAAAAGGCAATCCCTGGCGTAATTAAAATTTGCGACAGTAGAAAATTATTTTTTGAATAATTTACTGTGGAAAAGGCAATCCCTGGCGTAATTAAAATTTGCGACAGTAGAAAATTATTTTTTGAATAATTTACTATAGAAAAGGCAATCCCTGGCGCCATTAAAATTTGCGATAGTAAAAAATTATTTTTTGAATAATTTACTGTGGAAAAGGCAATCCCTGGGATATTTTAAATTTGCGACAGTTGAAAATTATTTTGTGAGAAATTTACTATAGAAAAGGCAATCCCTGGCGCCATTAAAATTTGCGAGAGTTGAAAATTATTTTTTGAATAATTTACTATAGAAAAGGCAATCCCTGGGATATTTAAAATTTGCGACAGTTGAAAATTATTTTTTGAATAATTTACTATAGAAAAGGCAATCCCTGGCGTAATTAAAATTTGCGACAGTTGAAAATTATTTTTTGAATAATTTACTATAGAAAAGGCAATCCCTGGCGCACTTAAAATTTGCGATAGTAAAAAATTATTTTTTGAATAATTTACTATAGAAAAGGCAATCCCTGGCGTAATTAAAATTTGCGACAGTAGAAAATTATTTTTTGAATAATTTACTGTGGAAAAGGCAATCCCTGGCGTAATTAAAATTTGCGACAGTAGAAAATTATTTTTTGAATAATTTACTATAGAAAAGGCAATCCCTGGCGCCATTAAAATTTGCGACAGTTGAAAATTATTTTTTGAATAATTTACTATAGAAAAGGCAATCCCTGGCGCACTTAAAATTTGCGATAGTAAAAAATTATTTTTTGAATAATTTACTGTGGAAAAGGCAATCCCTGGGATATTTTAAATTTGCGACAGTTGAAAATTATTTTTTGAATAATTTACTATAGAAAAGGCAATCCCTGGCGTAATTAAAATTTGCGACAGTAGAAAATTATTTTTTGAATAATTTACTATAGAAAAGGCAATCCCTGGCGCCATTAAAATTTGCGACAGTTGAAAATTATTTTTTGAATAATTTACTATAGAAAAGGCAATCCCTGGCGCACTTAAAATTTGCGATAGTAAAAAATTATTTTTTGAATAATTTACTATAGAAAAGGCAATCCCTGGCGTAATTAAAATTTGCGACAGTTGAAAATTATTTTGTGAGAAATTTACTATAGAAAAGGCAATCCCTGGCGTAATTAAAATTTGCGATAGTAAAAAATTATTTTTTGAATAATTTACTATAGAAAAGGCAATCCCTGGCGCCATTAAAATTTGCGATAGTAAAAAATTATTTTTTGAATAATTTACTGTGGAAAAGGCAATCCCTGGGATATTTTAAATTTGCGACAGTTGAAAATTATTTTTTGAATAATTTACTATAGAAAAGGCAATCCCTGGCGTAATTAAAATTTGCGACAGTTGAAAATTATTTTGTGAGAAATTTACTATAGAAAAGGCAATCCCTGGGATATTTAAAATTTGCGACAGTAGAAAATTATTTTTTGAATAATTTACTGTGGAAAAGGCAATCCCTGGGATATTTAAAATTTGCGACAGTAAAAAATTATTTTTTGAATAATTTACTATAGAAAAGGCAATCCCTGGCGTAATTAAAATTTGCGACAGTAGAAAATTATTTTTTGAATAATTTACTATAGAAAAGGCAATCCCTGGCGCCATTAAAATTTGCGATAGTAAAAAATTATTTTTTGAATAATTTACTGTGGAAAAGGCAATCCCTGGGATATTTTAAATTTGCGACAGTTGAAAATTATTTTGTGAGAAATTTACTATAGAAAAGGCAATCCCTGGCGCCATTAAAATTTGCGACAGTTGAAAATTATTTTTTGAATAATTTACTATAGAAAAGGCAATCCCTGGGATATTTAAAATTTGCGACAGTTGAAAATTATTTTTTGAATAATTTACTATAGAAAAGGCAATCCCTGGCGTAATTAAAATTTGCGACAGTTGAAAATTATTTTTTGAATAATTTACTATAGAAAAGGCAATCCCTGGCGCACTTAAAATTTGCGATAGTAAAAAATTATTTTTTGAATAATTTACTATAGAAAAGGCAATCCCTGGCGTAATTAAAATTTGCGACAGTTGAAAATTATTTTGTGAGAAATTTACTATAGAAAAGGCAATCCCTGGCGTAATTAAAATTTGCGATAGTAAAAAATTATTTTTTGAATAATTTACTATAGAAAAGGCAATCCCTGGCGTAATTAAAATTTGCGATAGTAAAAAATTATTTTTTGAATAATTTACTATAGAAAAGGCAATCCCTGGCGTAATTAAAATTTGCGACAGTTGAAAATTATTTTGTGAGAAATTTACTATAGAAAAGGCAATCCCTGGGATATTTAAAATTTGCGACAGTAAAAAATTATTTTTTGAATAATTTACTATAGAAAAGGCAATCCCTGGCGCCATTAAAATTTGCGACAGTTGAAAATTATTTTGTGAGAAATTTACTATAGAAAAGGCAATCCCTGGCGCCATTAAAATTTGCGACAGTTGAAAATTATTTTTTGAATAATTTACTATAGAAAAGGCAATCCCTGGCGCACTTAAAATTTGCGATAGTAAAAAATTATTTTTTGAATAATTTACTATAGAAAAGGCAATCCCTGGCGTAATTAAAATTTGCGACAGTTGAAAATTATTTTGTGAGAAATTTACTATAGAAAAGGCAATCCCTGGGATATTTAAAATTTGCGACAGTAGAAAATTATTTTTTGAATAATTTACTATAGAAAAGGCAATCCCTGGCGTAATTAAAATTTGCGATAGTAAAAAATTATTTTTTGAATAATTTACTATAGAAAAGGCAATCCCTGGCGCCATTAAAATTTGCGACAGTTGAAAATTATTTTGTGAGAAATTTACTATAGAAAAGGCAATCCCTGGGATATTTAAAACTTGCGATAGTAAAAAATTATTTTTTGAATAATTTACTATAGAAAAGGCAATCCCTGGCGCAATTAAAATTTGCGACAGTAGAAAATTATTTTTTGAATAATTTACTATAGAAAAGGCAATCCCTGGCGTAATTAAAATTTGCGACAGTAGAAAATTATTTTTTGAATAATTTACTATAGAAAAGGCAATCCCTGGGATATTTTAAATTTGCGACAGTAAAAAATTATTTTTTGAATTATTTACTATAGAAAAGGCAATCCCTGGCGTAATTAAAATTTGCGACAGTTGAAAATTATTTTGTGAGAAATTTACTATAGAAAAGGCAATCCCTGGGATATTTAAAATTTGCGACAGTTGAAAATTATTTTTTGAATAATTTACTATAGAAAAGGCAATCCCTGGCGTAATTAAAATTTGCGACAGTTGAAAATTATTTTTTGAATAATTTACTATAGAAAAGGCAATCCCTGGGATATTTAAAATTTGCGACAGTTGAAAATTATTTTTTGAATAATTTACTATAGAAAAGGCAATCCCTGGCGTAATTAAAATTTGCGACAGTTGAAAATTATTTTTTGAATAATTTACTATAGAAAAGGCAATCCCTGGCGCACTTAAAATTTGCGATAGTAAAAAATTATTTTTTGAATAATTTACTATAGAAAAGGCAATCCCTGGCGTAATTAAAATTTGCGACAGTAGAAAATTATTTTTTGAATAATTTACTGTGGAAAAGGCAATCCCTGGCGTAATTAAAATTTGCGACAGTAGAAAATTATTTTTTGAATAATTTACTATAGAAAAGGCAATCCCTGGCGCCATTAAAATTTGCGACAGTTGAAAATTATTTTTTGAATAATTTACTATAGAAAAGGCAATCCCTGGCGCACTTAAAATTTGCGATAGTAAAAAATTATTTTTTGAATAATTTACTGTGGAAAAGGCAATCCCTGGGATATTTTAAATTTGCGACAGTTGAAAATTATTTTTTGAATAATTTACTATAGAAAAGGCAATCCCTGGCGTAATTAAAATTTGCGACAGTAGAAAATTATTTTTTGAATAATTTACTATAGAAAAGGCAATCCCTGGCGCCATTAAAATTTGCGACAGTTGAAAATTATTTTTTGAATAATTTACTATAGAAAAGGCAATCCCTGGCGCACTTAAAATTTGCGATAGTAAAAAATTATTTTTTGAATAATTTACTATAGAAAAGGCAATCCCTGGCGTAATTAAAATTTGCGACAGTTGAAAATTATTTTGTGAGAAATTTACTATAGAAAAGGCAATCCCTGGCGTAATTAAAATTTGCGATAGTAAAAAATTATTTTTTGAATAATTTACTATAGAAAAGGCAATCCCTGGCGCCATTAAAATTTGCGATAGTAAAAAATTATTTTTTGAATAATTTACTGTGGAAAAGGCAATCCCTGGGATATTTTAAATTTGCGACAGTTGAAAATTATTTTTTGAATAATTTACTATAGAAAAGGCAATCCCTGGCGTAATTAAAATTTGCGACAGTTGAAAATTATTTTGTGAGAAATTTACTATAGAAAAGGCAATCCCTGGGATATTTAAAATTTGCGACAATAGAAAATTATTTTTTGAATAATTTACTGTGGAAAAGGCAATCCCTGGGATATTTAAAATTTGCGACAGTAAAAAATTATTTTTTGAATAATTTACTATAGAAAAGGCAATCCCTGGCGTAATTAAAATTTGCGACAGTAGAAAATTATTTTTTGAATAATTTACTATAGAAAAGGCAATCCCTGGCGCCATTAAAATTTGCGATAGTAAAAAATTATTTTTTGAATAATTTACTGTGGAAAAGGCAATCCCTGGGATATTTTAAATTTGCGACAGTTGAAAATTATTTTGTGAGAAATTTACTATAGAAAAGGCAATCCCTGGCGCCATTAAAATTTGCGACAGTTGAAAATTATTTTTTGAATAATTTACTATAGAAAAGGCAATCCCTGGGATATTTAAAATTTGCGACAGTTGAAAATTATTTTTTGAATAATTTACTATAGAAAAGGCAATCCCTGGCGTAATTAAAATTTGCGACAGTTGAAAATTATTTTTTGAATAATTTACTATAGAAAAGGCAATCCCTGGCGCACTTAAAATTTGCGATAGTAAAAAATTATTTTTTGAATAATTTACTATAGAAAAGGCAATCCCTGGCGTAATTAAAATTTGCGACAGTTGAAAATTATTTTGTGAGAAATTTACTATAGAAAAGGCAATCCCTGGCGTAATTAAAATTTGCGATAGTAAAAAATTATTTTTTGAATAATTTACTATAGAAAAGGCAATCCCTGGCGTAATTAAAATTTGCGATAGTAAAAAATTATTTTTTGAATAATTTACTATAGAAAAGGCAATCCCTGGCGTAATTAAAATTTGCGACAGTTGAAAATTATTTTGTGAGAAATTTACTATAGAAAAGGCAATCCCTGGGATATTTAAAATTTGCGGCAGTAAAAAATTATTTTTTGAATAATTTACTATAGAAAAGGCAATCCCTGGCGCCATTAAAATTTGCGACAGTTGAAAATTATTTTGTGAGAAATTTACTATAGAAAAGGCAATCCCTGGCGCCATTAAAATTTGCGACAGTTGAAAATTATTTTTTGAATAATTTACTATAGAAAAGGCAATCCCTGGCGCACTTAAAATTTGCGATAGTAAAAAATTATTTTTTGAATAATTTACTATAGAAAAGGCAATCCCTGGCGTAATTAAAATTTGCGACAGTTGAAAATTATTTTGTGAGAAATTTACTATAGAAAAGGCAATCCCTGGGATATTTAAAATTTGCGACAGTAGAAAATTATTTTTTGAATAATTTACTATAGAAAAGGCAATCCCTGGCGTAATTAAAATTTGCGATAGTAAAAAATTATTTTTTGAATAATTTACTATAGAAAAGGCAATCCCTGGCGCCATTAAAATTTGCGACAGTTGAAAATTATTTTGTGAGAAATTTACTATAGAAAAGGCAATCCCTGGGATATTTAAAACTTGCGATAGTAAAAAATTATTTTTTGAATAATTTACTATAGAAAAGGCAATCCCTGGCGTAATTAAAATTTGCGACAGTAGAAAATTATTTTTTGAATAATTTACTATAGAAAAGGCAATCCCTGGCGTAATTAAAATTTGCGACAGTAGAAAATTATTTTTTGAATAATTTACTATAGAAAAGGCAATCCCTGGGATATTTTAAATTTGCGACAGTAAAAAATTATTTTTTGAATTATTTACTATAGAAAAGGCAATCCCTGGCGTAATTAAAATTTGCGACAGTTGAAAATTATTTTGTGAGAAATTTACTATAGAAAAGGCAATCCCTGGGATATTTAAAATTTGCGACAGTAAAAAATTATTTTTTGAATAATTTACTATAGAAAAGGCAATCCCTCGCGCACTTAAAATTTGCGACAGTAGAAAATTATTTTTTGAATAATTTACTGTGGAAAAGGCAATCCCTGGCGTAATTAAAATTTGCGACAGTTGAAAATTATTTTTTGAATAATTTACTATAGAAAAGGCAATCCCTGGCGCACTTAAAATTTGCGATAGTAAAAAATTATTTTTTGAATAATTTACTATAGAAAAGGCAATCCCTGGCGCCATTAAAATTTGCGACAGTAGAAAATTATTTTTTGAATAATTTACTATAGAAAAGGCAATCCCTGGCGTAATTAAAATTTGCGACAGTAGAAAATTATTTTTTGAATAATTTACTATAGAAAAGGCAATCCCTGGCGCCATTAAAATTTGCGACAGTAAAAAATTATTTTTTGAATAATTTACTATAGAAAAGGCAATCCCTGGCGCCATTAAAATTTGCGACAGTAAAAAATTATTTTTTGAATAATTTACTATAGAAAAGGCAATCCCTGGCGCACTTAAAATTTGCGACAGTAGAAAATTATTTTTTGAATAATTTACTGTGGAAAAGGCAATCCCTGGCGTAATTAAAATTTGCGACAGTTGAAAATTATTTTTTGAATAATTTACTATAGAAAAGGCAATCCCTGGCGCACTTAAAATTTGCGATAGTAAAAAATTATTTTTTGAATAATTTACTATAGAAAAGGCAATCCCTGGCGCCATTAAAATTTGCGACAGTAGAAAATTATTTTTTGAATAATTTACTATAGAAAAGGCAATCCCTGGCGTAATTAAAATTTGCGACAGTAGAAATTATTTTTTGAATAATTTACTATAGAAAAGGCAATCCCTGGCGCCATTAAAATTTGCGACAGTAAAAAATTATTTTTTGAATAATTTACTATAGAAAAGGCAATCCCTGGCGCCATTAAAATTTGCGACAGTAAAAAATTATTTTTTGAATAATTTACTATAGAAAAGGCAATCCCTGGCGCCATTAAAATTTGCGACAGTAGAAAATTATTTTTTGAATTATTTACTATAGAAAAGGCAATCCCTGGCGTAATTAAAATTTGCGACAGTAGAAAATTATTTTGTGAGAAATTTTACTATAGAAAAGGCAATTCCTGGCGTAATTAAAATTGCGATAGTAAAAAATTATTTTTTGAATAATTTACTATAGAAAAGGCAATCCCTGGCGTAATTAAAATTTGCGACAGTAGAAAATTATTTTTTGAATAATTTACTATAGAAAAGGCAATCCCTGGCCCACTTAAAATTTGCGATAGTAAAAAATTATTTTTTGAATAATTTACTATAGAAAAGGCAATCCCTGGGATATTTAAAACTTGCGATAGTAAAAAATTATTTTTGAATAATTTACTATAGAAAAGGCAATCCCTGGCGTAATTAAAATTTGCGACAGTAGAAAATTATTTTTTGAATAATTTACTGTGGAAAAGGCAATCCCTGGGATATGTTAAATTTGCGACAGTAAAAAATTATTTTTTGAATAATTTACTATAGAAAAGGCAATCCCTGGCGCACTTAAAATTTGCGATAGTAAAAAATTATTTTTTGAATAATTTACTATAGAAAAGGCAATCCCTGGCGCCATTAAAATTTGCGACAGTAGAAAATTATTTTTTGAATTATTTACTATAGAAAAGGCAATCCCTGGCGTAATTAAAATTTGCGACAGTAGAAAATTATTTTTTGAATAATTTACTGTGGAAAAGGCAATCCCTGGGATATTTTAAATTTGCGACAGTTGAAAATTATTTTTTGAATAATTTACTATAGAAAAGGCAATCCCTGGCGTAATTAAAATTTGCGACAGTTGAAAATTATTTTGTGAGAAATTTACTATAGAAAAGGCAATCCCTTGGCGTAATTAAAATTTGCGACAGTAGAAAATTATTTTTTGAATAATTTACTATAGAAAAGGCAATCCCTGGGATATTTAAAATTTGCGACAGTAAAAAAATTATTTTTTGAATAATTTACTATAGAAAAGGCAATCCCTGGCGTAATTAAAATTTGCGACAGTAGAAAATTATTTTTTTGAATAATTTACTATAGAAAAGGCAATCCCTGGCGTAATTAAAATTTGCGACAGTAGAAAATTATTTTTTGAATAATTTACTATAGAAAAGGCAATCCCTGGCGCACTTAAAATTTGCGATAGTAAAAAAATTATTTTTTGAATAATTTACTATAGAAAAGGCAATCCCTGGCGCCATTAAAATTTGCGACAGTAAAAAATTATTTTTTGAATAATTTACTGTGGAAAAGGCAATCCCTGGGATATTTTAAATTTGCGACAGTAAAAAATTATTTTTTGAATAATTTACTGTGGAAAAGGCAATCCCTGGGATATTTTAAATTTGCGACAGTAAAAAATTATTTTTTGAATAATTTACTATAGAAAAGGCAATCCCTGGCGTAATTAAAATTTGCGACAGTAGAAAATTATTTTTTGAATAATTTACTATAGAAAAGGCAATCCCTGGCGCCATTAAAATTTGCGACAGTAAAAAATTATTTTTGAATAATTTACTATAGAAAAGGCAATCCCTGGCGCACTTAAAATTTGCGACAGTTGAAAATTATTTTGTGAGAAATTTACTATAGAAAAGGCAATCCCTGGGATATTTTAAATTTGCGACAGTAAAAAATTATTTTGTGAGAAATTTACTATAGAAAAGGCAATCCCTGGCGTAATTAAAATTTGCGATAGTAAAAAATTATTTTTTGAATAATTTACTATAGAAAAGGCAATCCCTGGGATATTTTAAATTTGCGACAGTAGAAAATTATTTTTTGAATTATTTACTATAGAAAAGGCAATCCCTGGCGTAATTAAAATTTGCGACAGTTGAAAATTATTTTTTGAATAATTTACTATAGAAAAGGCAATCCCTGGCGTAATTAAAATTTGCGACAGTAGAAAATTATTTTGTGAGAAATTTACTATAGAAAAGGCAATCCCTGGCGTAATTAAAATTTGCGACAGTAAAAAATTATTTTTTGAATAATTTACTATAGAAAAGGCAATCCCTGGCGCCATTAAAATTTGCGACAGTAGAAAATTATTTTTTGAATAATTTACTGTGGAAAAGGCAATCCCTGGGATATTTAAAATTTGCGACAGTAAAAAATTATTTTGTGAGAAATTTACTATAGAAAAGGCAATCCCTGGGATATTTAAAATTTGCGATAGTAAAAAAATTATTTTTTGAATAATTTACTATAGAAAAGGCAATCCCTGGCGCCATTAAAATTTGCGACAGTTGAAAATTATTTTGTGAGAAATTTACTATAGAAAAGGCAATCCCTGGGATATTTAAAATTTGCGACAGTAAAAAATTATTTTGTGAGAAATTTACTATAGAAAAGGCAATCCCTGGGATATTTAAAATTTGCGACAGTAGAAAATTATTTTGTGAGAAATTTACTATAGAAAAGGCAATCCCTGGCGTAATTAAAATTTGCGACAGTTGAAAATTATTTTGTGAGAAATTTACTATAGAAAAGGCAATCCCTGGCGCCATTAAAATTTGCGATAGTAAAAAATTATTTTTTGAATAATTTACTATAGAAAAGGCAATCCCTGGCGCCATTAAAATTTGCGACAGTTGAAAATTATTTTGTGAGAATTTACTATAGAAAAGGCAATCCCTGGGATATTTAAAACTTGCGATAGTAAAAAATTATTTTTTGAATAATTTACTGTGGAAAAGGCAATCCCTGGGATATGTAAAATTTGCGACAGTTGAAAATTATTTTGTGAGAAATTTACTATAGAAAAGGCAATCCCTGGGATATTTTAAATTTGCGACAGTAAAAAATTATTTTGTGAGAAATTTACTATAGAAAAGGCAATCCCTGGCGTAATTAAAATTTGCGATAGTAAAAAATTATTTTTTGAATAATTTACTATAGAAAAGGCAATCCCTGGGATATTTTAAATTTGCGACAGTAGAAAATTATTTTTTGAATTATTTACTATAGAAAAGGCAATCCCTGGCGTAATTAAAATTTGCGACAGTTGAAAATTATTTTTTGAATAATTTACTATAGAAAAGGCAATCCCTGGCGTAATTAAAATTTGCGACAGTAGAAAATTATTTTGTGAGAAATTTACTATAGAAAAGGCAATCCCTGGCGTAATTAAAATTTGCGACAGTAAAAAATTATTTTTTGAATAATTTACTATAGAAAAGGCAATCCCTGGCGCCATTAAAATTTGCGACAGTAGAAAATTATTTTTTGAATAATTTACTGTGGAAAAGGCAATCCCTGGGATATTTAAAATTTGCGACAGTAAAAAATTATTTTGTGAGAAATTTACTATAGAAAAGGCAATCCCTGGGATATTTAAAATTTGCGATAGTAAAAAATTATTTTTTGAATAATTTACTATAGAAAAGGCAATCCCTGGCGCCATTAAAATTTGCGACAGTTGAAAATTATTTTGTGAGAAATTTACTATAGAAAAGGCAATCCCTGGGATATTTAAAATTTGCGACAGTAAAAAATTATTTTGTGAGAAATTTACTATAGAAAAGGCAATCCCTGGGATATTTAAAATTTGCGACAGTAGAAAATTATTTTGTGAGAAATTTACTATAGAAAAGGCAATCCCTGGCGTAATTAAAATTTGCGACAGTTGAAAATTATTTTGTGAGAAATTTACTATAGAAAAGGCAATCCCTGGCGCCATTAAAATTTGCGATAGTAAAAAATTATTTTTTGAATAATTTACTATAGAAAAGGCAATCCCTGGCGCCATTAAAATTTGCGACAGTTGAAAATTATTTTGTGAGAAATTTACTATAGAAAAGGCAATCCCTGGGATATTTAAAACTTGCGATAGTAAAAAATTATTTTTTGAATAATTTACTGTGGAAAAGGCAATCCCTGGGATATGTAAAATTTGCGACAGTTGAAAATTATTTTGTGAGAAATTTACTATAGAAAAGGCAATCCCTGGGATATTTAAAATTTGCGACAGTTGAAAATTATTTTTTGAATAATTTACTATAGAAAAGGCAATCCCTGGGATATTTAAAATTTGCGACAGTAGAAAATTATTTTTTGAATAATTTACTATAGAAAAGGCAATCCCTGGCGTAATTAAAATTTGCGACAGTAGAAAATTATTTTGTGAGAAATTTACTGTGGAAAAGGCAATCCCTGGGATATTTTAAATTTGCGACAGTAAAAAATTATTTTGTGAGAAATTTACTATAGAAAAGGCAATCCCTGGGATATTTAAAATTTGCGACAGTAGAAAATTATTTTGTGAGAAATTTACTATAGAAAAGGCAATCCCTGGCGTAATTAAAATTTGCGACAGTTGAAAATTATTTTGTGAGAAATTTACTATAGAAAAGGCAATCCCTGGCGCCATTAAAATTTGCGATAGTAAAAAATTATTTTTTGAATAATTTACTATAGAAAAGGCAATCCCTGGGATATTTAAAATTTGCGACAGTTGAAAATTATTTTGTGAGAAATTTACTATAGAAAAGGCAATCCCTGGGATATTTAAAATTTGCGACAGTTGAAAATTATTTTTTGAATAATTTACTATAGAAAAGGCAATCCCTGGGATATTTAAAATTTGCGACAGTAGAAAATTATTTTTTGAATAATTTACTATAGAAAAGGCAATCCCTGGCGTAATTAAAATTTGCGACAGTAGAAAATTATTTTGTGAGAAATTTACTGTGGAAAAGGCAATCCCTGGGATATTTTAAATTTGCGACAGTTGAAAATTATTTTTTGAATAATTTACTATAGAAAAGGCAATCCCTGGGATATTTAAAACTTGCGATAGTAAAAAATTATTTTTTGAATAATTTACTATAGAAAAGGCAATCCCTGGCGCCATTAAAATTTGCGACAGTTGAAAATTATTTTGTGAGAAATTTACTATAGAAAAGGCAATCCCTGGGATATTTAAAATTTGCGACAGTAAAAAATTATTTTTTGAATAATTTACTATAGAAAAGGCAATCCCTGGCGCCATTAAAATTTGCGACAGTTGAAAATTATTTTGTGAGAAATTTACTATAGAAAAGGCAATCCCTGGGATATTTAAAACTTGCGATAGTAAAAAATTATTTTTTGAATAATTTACTGTGGAAAAGGCAATCCCTGGGATATTTAAAATTTGCGACAGTAAAAAATTATTTTTGAATAATTTACTATAGAAAAGGCAATCCCTGGCGTAATTAAAATTTGCGACAGTAGAAAATTATTTTTTGAATAATTTACTATAGAAAAGGCAATCCCTGGCGTAATTAAAATTTGCGACAGTAGAAAATTATTTTTTGAATAATTTACTGTGGAAAAGGCAATCCCTGGGATATTTTAAATTTGCGACAGTTGAAAATTATTTTTTGAATAATTTACTATAGAAAAGGCAATCCCTGGCGTAATTAAAATTTGCGACAGTAGAAAATTATTTTTTGAATAATTTACTGTGGAAAAGGCAATCCCTGGGATATTTTAAATTTGCGACAGTTGAAAATTATTTTTTGAATAATTTACTATAGAAAAGGCAATCCCTGGCGCACTTAAAATTTGCGATAGTAAAAAATTATTTTTTGAATAATTTACTATAGAAAAGGCAATCCCTGGGATATTTAAAACTTGCGATAGTAAAAAATTATTTTTTGAATAATTTACTGTGGAAAAGGCAATCCCTGGGATATTTAAAATTTGCGACAGTAAAAAATTATTTTTGAATAATTTACTATAGAAAAGGCAATCCCTGGCGTAATTAAAATTTGCGACAGTAGAAAATTATTTTTTGAATAATTTACTATAGAAAAGGCAATCCCTGGCGTAATTAAAATTTGCGACAGTAGAAAATTATTTTTTGAATAATTTACTGTGGAAAAGGCAATCCCTGGGATATTTTAAATTTGCGACAGTTGAAAATTATTTTTTGAAGAATTTACTATAGAAAAGGCAATCCCTGGCGCACTTAAAATTTGCGATAGTAAAAAATTATTTTTTGAATAATTTACTATAGAAAAGGCAATCCCTGGGATATTTAAAATTTGCGACAGTAAAAAATTATTTTGTGAGAAATTTACTATAGAAAAGGCAATCCCTGGCGCACTTAAAATTTGCGATAGTAAAAAATTATTTTTTGAATAATTTACTATAGAAAAGGCAATCCCTGGGATATTTAAAATTTGCGACAGTAGAAAATTATTTTTTGAATAATTTACTATAGAAAAGGCAATCCCTGGCGCCATTAAAATTTGCGACAGTTGAAAATTATTTTTTGAATAATTTACTATAGAAAAGGCAATCCCTGGCGCCATTAAAATTTGCGACAGTAAAAAATTATTTTTTGAATAATTTACTATAGAAAAGGCAATCCCTGGCGCCATTAAAATTTGCGACAGTAGAAAATTATTTTTTGAATAATTTACTATAGAAAAGGCAATCCCTGGCGTAATTAAAATTTGCGACAGTAGAAAATTATTTTTTGAATAATTTACTGTGGAAAAGGCAATCCCTGGGATATTTTAAATTTGCGACAGTAAAAAATTATTTTGTGAGAAATTTACTATAGAAAAGGCAATCCCTGGCGTAATTAAAACTTGCGACAGTAGAAAATTATTTTGTGAGAAATTTACTATAGAAAAGGCAATCCCTGGCGCCATTAAAATTTGCGACAGTAGAAAATTATTTTTTGAATAATTTACTATAGAAAAGGCAATCCCTGGCGCACTTAAAATTTGCGATAGTAAAAAATTATTTTTTGAATAATTTACTATAGAAAAGGCAATCCCTGGCGCCATTAAAATTTGCGACAGTTGAAAATTATTTTGTGAGAAATTTACTATAGAAAAGGCAATCCCTGGGATATTTTAAATTTGCGACAGTTGAAAATTATTTTGTGAGAAATTTACTATAGAAAAGGCAATCCCTGGGATATTTAAAATTTGCGACAGTTGAAAATTATTTTTTGAATAATTTACTATAGAAAAGGCAATCCCTGGGATATTTAAAATTTGCGACAGTAGAAAATTATTTTTTGAATAATTTACTATAGAAAAGGCAATCCCTGGCGTAATTAAAATTTGCGACAGTAGAAAATTATTTTGTGAATAATTTACTGTGGAAAAGGCAATCCCTGGGATATTTAAAACTTGCGATAGTAAAAAATTATTTTTTGAATAATTTACTATAGAAAAGGCAATCCCTGGCGCCATTAAAATTTGCGACAGTTGAAAATTATTTTGTGAGAAATTTACTATAGAAAAGGCAATCCCTGGGATATTTTAAATTTGCGACAGTTGAAAATTATTTTGTGAGAAATTTACTATAGAAAAGGCAATCCCTGGGATATTTAAAATTTGCGACAGTTGAAAATTATTTTTTGAATAATTTACTGTGGAAAAGGCAATCCCTGGCGTAATTAAAATTTGCGACAGTAGAAAATTATTTTTTGAATAATTTACTATAGAAGAGGCAATCCCTGGCGCCATTAAAATTTGCGACAGTTGAAAATTATTTTTTGAATAATTTACTATAGAAAAGGCAATCTCTGGCGCACTTAAAATTTGCGATAGTAAAAAATTATTTTTTGAATAATTTACTATAGAAAAGGCAATCCCTGGGATATTTAAAATTTGCGACAGTTGAAAATTATTTTTTGAATAATTTACTATAGAAAAGGCAATCCCTGGCGTAATTAAAATTTGCGACAGTTGAAAATTATTTTTTGAATAATTTACTATAGAAAAGGCAATCCCTGGCGTAATTAAAATTTGCGACAGTTGAAAATTATTTTGTGAGAAATTTACTATAGAAAAGGCAATCCCTGGCGTAATTAAAATTTGCGACAGTTGAAAATTATTTTGTGAGAAATTTACTATAGAAAAGGCAATCCCTGGGATATTTAAAATTTGCGACAGTTGAAAATTATTTTTTGAATAATTTACTATAGAAAAGGCAATCCCTGGCGCCATTAAAATTTGCGACAGTAGAAAATTATTTTTTGAATTATTTACTATAGAAAAGGCAATCCCTGGCGTAATTAAAATTTGCGACAGTTGAAAATTATTTTTTGAATAATTTACTATAGAAAAGGCAATCCCTGGCGCCATTAAAATTTGCGACAGTAAAAAATTATTTTTTGAATAATTTACTATAGAAAAGGCAATCCCTGGGATATTTAAAATTTGCGACAGTAAAAAATTATTTTTTGAATAATTTACTATAGAAAAGGCAATCCCTGGCGTAATTAAAATTTGCGACAGTAGAAAATTATTTTGTGAGAAATTTACTATAGAAAAGGCAATCCCTGGGATATTTAAAATTTGCGACAGTTGAAAATTATTTTTTGAATCATTTACTATAGAAAAGGCAATCCCTGGCGTAATTAAAATTTGCGATAGTAAAAAATTATTTTTTGAATAATTTACTATAGAAAAGGCAATCCCTGGCGTAATTAAAATTTGCGACAGTTGAAAATTATTTTGTGAGAAATTTACTATAGAAAAGGCAATCCCTGGCGTAATTAAAATTTGCGACAGTAAAAAATTATTTTTTGAATAATTTACTATAGAAAAGGCAATCCCTGGCGTAATTAAAATTTGCGACAGTTGAAAATTATTTTTTGAATAATTTACTATAGAAAAGGCAATCCCTGGCGTAATTAAAATTTGCGACAGTTGAAAATTATTTTGTGAGAAATTTACTATAGAAAAGGCAATCCCTGGCGTAATTAAAATTTGCGACAGTTGAAAATTATTTTTTGAATAATTTACTGTGGAAAAGGCAATCCCTGGGATATTTAAAATTTGCGACAGTCAAAAATTATTTTTTGAATAATTTACTGTGGAAAAGGCAATCCCTGGCGTAATTAAAATTTGCGACAGTTGAAAATTATTTTGTGAGAAATTTACTATAGAAAAGGCAATCCCTGGCGTAATTAAAATTTGCGACAGTAAAAAATTATTTTTTGAATAATTTACTATAGAAAAGGCAATCCCTGGCGTAATTAAAATTTGCGACAGTTGAAAATTATTTTGTGAGAAATTTACTATAGAAAAGGCAATCCCTGGGATATTTAAAATTTGCGACAGTAAAAAATTATTTTTTGAATAATTTACTATAGAAAAGGCAATCCCTGGCGCCATTAAAATTTGCGACAGTTGAAAATTATTTTGTGAGAAATTTACTATAGAAAAGGCAATCCCTGGCGCCATTAAAATTTGCGACAGTTGAAAATTATTTTTTGAATAATTTACTATAGAAAAGGCAATCCCTGGCGCACTTAAAATTTGCGATAGTAAAAAATTATTTTTTGAATAATTTACTATAGAAAAGGCAATCCCTGGCGTAATTAAAATTTGCCTTTTCTATAGTAAATTTCTCAAAAAATAATTTTCAACTGTCGCAAATTTTAATTACGCCAGGGATTGCCTTTTCTATAGTAAATTATTCAAAAAATAATTTTTTACTATCAAATTTTAAATATCCCAGGGATTGCCTTTTCTATAGTAAATTATTCAAAAAATAATTTTTTACTATCGCAAATTTTAAGTGCGCCAGGGATTGCCTTTTCTATAGTAAATTATTCAAAAAATAATTTTCAACTGTCGCAAATTTTAATTACGCCAGGGATTGCCTTTTCCACAGTAAATTATTCAAAAAATAATTTTTTACTATCGCAAGTTTTAAATATCCCAGGGATTGCCTTTTCTATAGTAAATTTCTCAAAAAATAATTTTCTACTGTCGCAAATTTTAAATATCCCAGGGATTGCCTTTTGTATAGTAAATTATTCAAAAATAATTTTCTACTGTCGCAAATTTTAATTACGCCAGGGATTGCCTTTTCTATAGTAAATTATTCAAAAAATAATTTTTTACTATCGCAAATTTTAATGGCGCCAGGGATTGCCTTTTCTATAGTAAATTATTCAAAAAATAATTTTCAACTGTCGCAAATTTTAATTACGCCAGGGATTGCCTTTTCTATAGTAAATAATTCAAAAAATAATTTTTTACTATCGCAAATTTTAATTACGCCAGGGATTGCCTTTTCTATAGTAAATTATTCAAAAAATAATTTTTTACTGTCGCAAATTTTAAATATCCCAGGGATTGCCTTTTCCACAGTAAATTATTCAAAAAATAATTTTTTACTATCGCAAGTTTTAAATATCCCAGGGATTGCCTTTTCTATAGTAAATTTCTCAAAAAATAATTTTCAACTGTCGCAAATTTTAAGTGCGCCAGGGATTGCCTTTTCTATAGTAAATTATTCAAAAAATAATTTTTTACTGTCGCAAATTTTAAATAACCCAGGGATTGCCTTTTCCACAGTAAATTATTCAAAAAATAATTTTTTACTATCGCAAGTTTTAAATATCCCAGGGATTGCCTTTTCTATAGTAAATTTCTCAAAAAATAATTTTCAACTGTCGCAAATTTTAATTACGCCAGGGATTGCCTTTTCTATAGTAAATTATTCAAAAATAATTTTTTACTGTCGCAAATTTTAAATATCCCAGGGATTGCCTTTTCTATAGTAAATTATTCAAAAATAATTTTTTACTGTCGCAAATTTTAAATATCCCAGGGATTGCCTTTTCTATAGTAAATTATTCAAAAAATAATTTTCAACTGTCGCAAATTTTAATTACGCCAGGGATTGCCTTTTCTATAGTAAATTATTCAAAAAATAATTTTTTACTATCGCAAATTTTAAATATCCCAGGGATTGCCTTTTCTATAGTAAATTTCTCACAAAATAATTTTCAACTGTCGCAAATTTTAAATATCCCAGGGATTGCCTTTTCTATAGTAAATTTCTCACAAAATAATTTTTTACTATCGCAAATTTTAAATATCCCAGGGATTGCCTTTTCTATAGTAAATTTCTCACAAAATAATTTTCAACTGTCGCAAATTTTAAATATCCCAGGGATTGCCTTTTCCACAGTAAATTTCTCACAAAATAATTTTTTACTGTCGCAAATTTTAATTACGCCAGGGATTGCCTTTTCCACAGTAAATTATTCAAAAAATAATTTTCAACTGTCGCAAATTTTAATGGCGCCAGGGATTGCCTTTTCTATAGTAAATTATTCAAAAAATAATTTTTTACTATCGCAAATTTTAAGTGCGCCAGGGATTGCCTTTTCTATAGTAAATTATTCAAAAAATAATTTTCAACTGTCGCAAATTTTAATGGCGCCAGGGATTGCCTTTTCTATAGTAAATTTCTCACAAAATAATTTTCAACTGTCGCAAATTTTAATGGCGCCAGGGATTGCCTTTTCTATAGTAAATTATTCAAAAAATAATTTTTTACTGTCGCAAATTTTAAATATCCCAGGGATTGCCTTTTCTATAGTAAATTTCTCACAAAATAATTTTCAACTGTCGCAAATTTTAATTACGCCAGGGATTGCCTTTTCTATAGTAAATTATTCAAAAAATAATTTTTTACTATCGCAAATTTTAATTACGCCAGGGATTGCCTTTTCTATAGTAAATTATTCAAAAAATAATTTTTTACTATCGCAAATTTTAAATATCCCAGGGATTGCCTTTTCTATAGTAAATTTCTCACAAAATAATTTTCAACTGTCGCAAATTTTAAATATCCCAGGGATTGCCTTTTCTATAGTAAATTTCTCACAAAATAATTTTCAACTGTCGCAAATTTTAAATATCCCAGGGATTGCCTTTTCTATAGTAAATTTCTCACAAAATAATTTTTTACTATCGCAAATTTTAAATATCCCAGGGATTGCCTTTTCTATAGTAAATTTCTCACAAAATAATTTTCAACTGTCGCAAATTTTAAATATCCCAGGGATTGCCTTTTCCACAGTAAATTTCTCACAAAATAATTTTTTACTGTCGCAAATTTTAATTACGCCAGGGATTGCCTTTTCCACAGTAAATTATTCAAAAAATAATTTTCAACTGTCGCAAATTTTAATGGCGCCAGGGATTGCCTTTTCTATAGTAAATTATTCAAAAAATAATTTTTTACTGTCGCAAATTTTAAATATCCCAGGGATTGCCTTTTCTATAGTAAATTTCTCACAAAATAATTTTCAACTGTCGCAAATTTTAAGTGCGCCAGGGATTGCCTTTTCCACAGTAAATTATTCAAAAAATAATTTTCAACTGTCGCAAATTTTAATGGCGCCAGGGATTGCCTTTTCTATAGTAAATTATTCAAAAAATAATTTTTTACTGTCGCAAATTTTAAATATCCCAGGGATTGCCTTTTCCACAGTAAATTATTCAAAAAATAATTTTTTACTATCGCAAGTTTTAAATATCCCAGGGATTGCCTTTTCTATAGTAAATTTCTCACAAAATAATTTTCAACTGTCGCAAATTTTAAATATCCCAGGGATTGCCTTTTCTATAGTAAATTATTCAAAAAATAATTTTCTACTGTCGCAAATTTTAATGGCGCCAGGGATTGCCTTTTCTATAGTAAATTTCTCACAAAATAATTTTCAACTGTCGCAAATTTTAAATATCCCAGGGATTGCCTTTTCCACAGTAAATTTCTCACAAAATAATTTTTTACTGTCGCAAATTTTAATTACGCCAGGGATTGCCTTTTCCACAGTAAATTATTCAAAAAATAATTTTCAACTGTCGCAAATTTTAATGGCGCCAGGGATTGCCTTTTCTATAGTAAATTATTCAAAAAATAATTTTTTACTGTCGCAAATTTTAAATATCCCAGGGATTGCCTTTTCTATAGTAAATTTCTCACAAAATAATTTTCAACTGTCGCAAATTTTAAGTGCGCCAGGGATTGCCTTTTCTATAGTAAATTATTCAAAAAATAATTTTCAACTGTCGCAAATTTTAAATATCCCAGGGATTGCCTTTTCCACAGTAAATTATTCAAAAAATAATTTTTTACTATCGCAAGTTTTAAATATCCCAGGGATTGCCTTTTCTATAGTAAATTTCTCACAAAATAATTTTCAACTGTCGCAAATTTTAAATATCCCAGGGATTGCCTTTTCTATAGTAAATTTCTCACAAAATAATTTTCAACTGTCGCAAATTTTAAATATCCCAGGGATTGCCTTTTCTATAGTAAATTTCTCAAAAAATAATTTTTTACTATCGCAAATTTTAAATATCCCAGGGATTGCCTTTTCTATAGTAAATTATTCAAAAAATAATTTTCAACTGTCGCAAATTTTAAATATCCCAGGGATTGCCTTTTCTATAGTAAATTATTCAAAAAATAATTTTTTACTATCGCAAGTTTTAAATATCCCAGGGATTGCCTTTTCTATAGTTAATTTCTCACAAAATAATTTTCAACTGTCGCAAATTTTAATGGCGCCAGGGATTGCCTTTTCTATAGTAAATTATTCAAAAAATAATTTTTTACTGTCGCAAATTTTAAATATCCCAGGGATTGCCTTTTCTATAGTAAATTTCTCACAAAATAATTTTCAACTGTCGCAAATTTTAATTACGCCAGGGATTGCCTTTTCTATAGTAAATTATTCAAAAAATAATTTTTTACTATCGCAAGTTTTAAATATCCCAGGGTTTGCCTTTTCTATAGTAAATTTCTCACAAAATAATTTTCAACTGTCGCAAATTTTAATGGCGCCAGGGATTGCCTTTTCTATAGTAAATTATTCAAAAATAATTTTTTACTGTCGCAAATTTTAAATATCCCAGGGATTGCCTTTTCCACAGTAAATTATTCAAAAAATAATTTTCAACTGTCGCAAATTTTAATGGCGCCAGGGATTGCCTTTTCTATAGTAAATTATTCAAAAAATAATTTTCTACTGTCGCAAATTTTAATTACGCCAGGGATTGCCTTTTCTATAGTAAATTATTCAAAAAATAATTTTTTACTGTCGCAAATTTTAAATATCCCAGGGATTGCCTTTTCTATAGTAAATTTCTCACAAAATAATTTTCAACTGTCGCAAATTTTAATGGCGCCAGGGATTGCCTTTTCTATAGTAAATTATTCAAAAAATAATTTTTTACTGTCGCAAATTTTAAATATCCCAGGGATTGCCTTTTCTATAGTAAATTTCTCACAAAATAATTTTCAACTGTCGCAAATTTTAATGGCGCCAGGGATTGCCTTTTCTATAGTAAATTTCTCACAAAATAATTTTCAACTGTCGCAAATTTTAATTACGCCAGGGATTGCCTTTTCTATAGTAAATTTCTCACAAAATAATTTTCAACTGTCGCAAATTTTAATTACGCCAGGGATTGCCTTTTCTATAGTAAATTATTCAAAAAATAATTTTCAACTGTCGCAAATTTTAAGTGCGCCAGGGATTGCCTTTTCTATAGTAAATTATTCAAAAAATAATTTTCTACTGTCGCAAATTTTAATTACGCCAGGGATTGCCTTTTCTATAGTAAATTATTCAAAAAATAATTTTCAACTGTCGCAAATTTTAAATATCCCAGGGATTGCCTTTTCTATAGTAAATTATTCAAAAAATAATTTTTTACTATCGCAAGTTTTAAATATCCCAGGGATTGCCTTTTCTATAGTAAATTTCTCACAAAATAATTTTCAACTGTCGCAAATTTTAATGGCGCCAGGGATTGCCTTTTCTATAGTAAATTATTCAAAAAATAATTTTTTACTGTCGCAAATTTTAAATATCCCAGGGATTGCCTTTTCTATAGTAAATTTCTCACAAAATAATTTTCAACTGTCGCAAATTTTAATTACGCCAGGGATTGCCTTTTCTATAGTAAATTATTCAAAAAATAATTTTTTACTATCGCAAGTTTTAAATATCCCAGGGATTGCCTTTTCTATAGTAAATTTCTCACAAAATAATTTTCAACTGTCGCAAATTTTAATGGCGCCAGGGATTGCCTTTTCTATAGTAAATTATTCAAAAATAATTTTTTACTGTCGCAAATTTTAAATATCCCAGGGATTGCCTTTTCCACAGTAAATTATTCAAAAAATAATTTTCAACTGTCGCAAATTTTAATGGCGCCAGGGATTGCCTTTTCTATAGTAAATTATTCAAAAAATAATTTTCTACTGTCGCAAATTTTAATTACGCCAGGGATTGCCTTTTCTATAGTAAATTATTCAAAAAATAATTTTTTACTGTCGCAAATTTTAAATATCCCAGGGATTGCCTTTTCTATAGTAAATTTCTCACAAAATAATTTTCAACTGTCGCAAATTTTAATGGCGCCAGGGATTGCCTTTTCTATAGTAAATTATTCAAAAAAATAATTTTTTACTGTCGCAAATTTTAAATATCCCAGGGATTGACTTTTCTATAGTAAATTTCTCACAAAATAATTTTCTACTGTCGCAAATTTTAATGGCGCCAGGGATTGCCTTTTCTATAGTAAATTATTCAAAAAATAATTTTCAACTGTCGCAAATTTAAAATATCCCAGGGATTGCCTTTTCCACAGTAAATTATTCAAAAAATAATTTTCTACTGTCGCAAATTTTAATGGCGCCAGGGATTGCCTTTTCTATAGTAAATTATTCAAAAAATAATTTTCAACTGTCGCAAATTTAAAATATCCCAGGGATTGCCTTTTCCACAGTAAATTATTCAAAAAATAATTTTCTACTGTCGCAAATTTTAATTACGCCAGGGATTGCCTTTTCTATAGTAAATAATTCAAAAAATAATTTTTTACTGTCGCAAATTTTAATGGCGCCAGGGATTGCCTTTTCTATAGTAAATTTCTCACAAAATAATTTTCAACTGTCGCAAATTTTAATGGCGCCAGGGATTGCCTTTTCTATAGTAAATTATTCAAAAAATAATTTTCAACTGTCGCAAATTTTAATGGCGCCAGGGATTGCCTTTTCTATAGTAAATTATTCAAAAAATAATTTTTTACTGTCGCAAATTTTAAATATCCCAGGGATTGCCTTTTCTATAGTAAATTTCTCACAAAATAATTTTTTACTATCGCAAATTTTAAATATCCCAGGGATTGCCTTTTCTATAGTAAATTTCTCACAAAATAATTTTCAACTGTCGCAAATTTTAATGGCGCCAGGGATTGCCTTTTCTATAGTAAATTATTCAAAAAATAATTTTTTACTATCGCAAGTTTTAAATATCCCAGGGATTGCCTTTTCTATAGTAAATTATGCAAAAAATAATTTTCAACTGTCGCAAATTTAAAATATCCCAGGGATTGCCTTTTCCACAGTAAATTTCTCACAAAATAATTTTCAACTGTCGCAAATTTTAATGGCGCCAGGGATTGCCTTTTCTATAGTAAATTATTCAAAAAATAATTTTTTACTGTCGCAAATTTTAAATATCCCTGGGATTGCCTTTTCTATAGTAAATTTCTCACAAAATAATTTTTTACTATCGCAAATTTTAAATATCCCAGGGATTGCCTTTTCTATAGTAAATTTCTCACAAAATAATTTTCAACTGTCGCAAATTTTAAATATCCCAGGGATTGCCTTTTCTATAGTAAATTTCTCACAAAATAATTTTTTACTATCGCAAATTTTAAATATCCCAGGGATTGCCTTTTCTATAGTAAATTTCTCACAAAATAATTTTCAACTGTCGCAAATTTTAATGGCGCCAGGGATTGCCTTTTCTATAGTAAATTTCTCACAAAATAATTTTCAACTGTCGCAAATTTTAATTACGCCAGGGATTGCCTTTTCTATAGTAAATTATTCAAAAAATAATTTTTTACTATCGCAAATTTTAAATATCCCAGGGATTGCCTTTTCTATAGTAAATTTCTCACAAAATAATTTTCAACTGTCGCAAATTTTAATGGCGCCAGGATTGCCTTTTCTATAGTAAATTATTCAAAAAATAATTTTCTACTGTCGCAAATTTTAATTACGCCAGGGATTGCCTTTTCTATAGTAAATTATTCAAAAAATAATTTTCTACTGTCGCAAATTTTAATTACGCCAGGGATTGCCTTTTCTATAGTAAATTATTCAAAAAATAATTTTCAACTGTAGCAAATTTTAATTACGCCAGGGATTGCCTTTTCTATAGTAAATTATTCAAAAAATAATTTTCAACTGTCGCAAATTTTAATTACGCCAGGGATTGCCTTTTCCACAGTAAATTATTCAAAAAATAATTTTTTACTGTCGCAAATTTTAAATATCCCAGGGATTGCCTTTTCTATAGTAAATAATTCAAAAATAATTTTCTACTGTCGCAAATTTTAATGGCGCCAGGGATTGCCTTTTCTATAGTAAATTATTCAAAAAATAATTTTTTACTGTCGCAAATTTTAAATATCCCAGGGATTGCCTTTTCTATAGTAAATTATTCAAAAAATAATTTTTTACTATCGCAAATTTTAAGTGCGCCAGGGATTGCCTTTTCTATAGTAAATTATTCAAAAAATAATTTTCAACTGTCGCAAATTTTAAATATCCCAGGGATTGCCTTTTCTATAGTAAATAATTCAAAAAATAATTTTCTACTGTCGCAAATTTTAATTACGCCAGGGATTGCCTTTTCTATAGTAAATTATTCAAAAAATAATTTTCAACTGTCGCAAATTTTAATTACGCCAGGGATTGCCTTTTCTATAGTAAATTTCTCACAAAATAATTTTTTACTATCGCAAATTTTAAGTGCGCCAGGGATTGCCTTTTCTATAGTAAATTATTCAAAAAATAATTTTCAACTGTCGCAAATTTTAATTACGCCAGGGATTGCCTTTTCTATAGTAAATTATTCAAAAAATAATTTTCAACTGTCGCAAATTTTAATTACGCCAGGGATTGCCTTTTCTATAGTAAATTTCTCACAAATAATTTTTTACTATCGCAAATTTTAAGTGCGCCAGGGATTGCCTTTTCTATAGTAAATTATTCAAAAAATAATTTTCAACTGTCGCAAATTTTAATGGCGCCAGGGATTGCCTTTTCTATAGTAAATTATTCAAAAAATAATTTTTTACTGTCGCAAATTTTAAATATCCCAGGGATTGCCTTTTCTATAGTAAATTTCTCACAAAATAATTTTTTACTATCGCAAATTTTAAATATCCCAGGGATTGCCTTTTCTATAGTAAATTTCTCACAAAATAATTTTCAACTGTCGCAAATTTTAAATACGCCAGGGATTGCCTTTTCTATAGTAAATTATTCAAAAAATAATTTTTTACTATCGCAAATTTTAAATATCCCAGGGATTGCCTTTTCTATAGTAAATTTCTCACAAAATAATTTTCAACTGTCGCAAATTTTAAATATCCCAGGGATTGCCTTTTCTATAGTAAATTTCTCACAAAATAATTTTCAACTGTCGCAAATTTTAAATATCCCAGGGATTGCCTTTTCTATAGTAAATTTCTCACAAAATAATTTTTTACTATCGCAAATTTTAAATATCCCAGGGATTGCCTTTTCTATAGTAAATTTCTCACAAAATAATTTTCAACTGTCGCAAATTTTAAATATCCCAGGGATTGCCTTTTCCACAGTAAATTTCTCACAAAATAATTTTTTACTGTCGCAAATTTTAATTACGCCAGGGATTGCCTTTTCCACAGTAAATTATTCAAAAAATAATTTTCAACTGTCGCAAATTTTAATGGCGCCAGGGATTGCCTTTTCTATAGTAAATTATTCAAAAAATAATTTTTTACTGTCGCAAATTTTAAATATCCCAGGGATTGCCTTTTCTATAGTAAATTTCTCACAAAATAATTTTCAACTGTCGCAAATTTTAAGTGCGCCAGGGATTGCCTTTTCCACAGTAAATTATTCAAAAAATAATTTTCAACTGTCGCAAATTTTAATGGCGCCAGGGATTGCCTTTTCTATAGTAAATTATTCAAAAAATAATTTTTTACTGTCGCAAATTTTAAATATCCCAGGGATTGCCTTTTCCACAGTAAATTATTCAAAAAATAATTTTTTACTATCGCAAGTTTTAAATATCCCAGGGATTGCCTTTTCTATAGTAAATTTCTCACAAAATAATTTTCAACTGTCGCAAATTTTAAATATCCCAGGGATTGCCTTTTCTATAGTAAATTATTCAAAAAATAATTTTCTACTGTCGCAAATTTTAATGGCGCCAGGGATTGCCTTTTCTATAGTAAATTTCGCACAAAATAATTTTCAACTGTCGCAAATTTTAAATATCCCAGGGATTGCCTTTTCCACAGTAAATTTCTCACAAAATAATTTTTTACTGTCGCAAATTTTAATTACGCCAGGGATTGCCTTTTCCACAGTAAATTATTCAAAAAATAATTTTCAACTGTCGCAAATTTTAATGGCGCCAGGGATTGCCTTTTCTATAGTAAATTATTCAAAAAATAATTTTTTACTGTCGCAAATTTTAAATATCCCAGGGATTGCCTTTTCTATAGTAAATTTCTCACAAAATAATTTTCAACTGTCGCAAATTTTAAGTGCGCCAGGGATTGCCTTTTCTATAGTAAATTATTCAAAAAATAATTTTCAACTGTCGCAAATTTTAAATATCCCAGGGATTGCCTTTTCCACAGTAAATTATTCAAAAAATAATTTTTTACTATCGCAAGTTTTAAATATCCCAGGGATTGCCTTTTCTATAGTAAATTTCTCACAAAATAATTTTCAACTGTCGCAAATTTTAAATATCCCAGGGATTGCCTTTTCTATAGTAAATTTCTCACAAAATAATTTTCAACTGTCGCAAATTTTAAATATCCCAGGGATTGCCTTTTCTATAGTAAATTTCTCAAAAAATAATTTTTTACTATCGCAAATTTTAAATATCCCAGGGATTGCCTTTTCTATAGTAAATTATTCAAAAAATAATTTTCAACTGTCGCAAATTTTAAATATCCCAGGGATTGCCTTTTCTATAGTAAATTATTCAAAAAATAATTTTTTACTATCGCAAGTTTTAAATATCCCAGGGATTGCCTTTTCTATAGTAAATTTCTCACAAAATAATTTTCAACTGTCGCAAATTTTAATGGCGCCAGGGATTGCCTTTTCTATAGTAAATTATTCAAAAAATAATTTTTTACTGTCGCAAATTTTAAATATCCCAGGGATTGCCTTTTCTATAGTAAATTTCTCACAAAATAATTTTCAACTGTCGCAAATTTTAATTACGCCAGGGATTGCCTTTTCTATAGTAAATTATTCAAAAAATAATTTTTTACTATCGCAAGTTTTAAATATCCCAGGGATTGCCTTTTCTATAGTAAATTTCTCACAAAATAATTTTCAACTGTCGCAAATTTTAATGGCGCCAGGGATTGCCTTTTCTATAGTAAATTATTCAAAAATAATTTTTTACTGTCGCAAATTTTAAATATCCCAGGGATTGCCTTTTCCACAGTAAATTATTCAAAAAATAATTTTCAACTGTCGCAAATTTTAATGGCGCCAGGGATTGCCTTTTCTATAGTAAATTATTCAAAAAATAATTTTCTACTGTCGCAAATTTTAATTACGCCAGGGATTGCCTTTTCTATAGTAAATTATTCAAAAAATAATTTTTTACTGTCGCAAATTTTAAATATCCCAGGGATTGCCTTTTCTATAGTAAATTTCTCACAAAATAATTTTCAACTGTCGCAAATTTTAATGGCGCCAGGGATTGCCTTTTCTATAGTAAATTATTCAAAAAATAATTTTTTACTGTCGCAAATTTTAAATATCCCAGGGATTGCCTTTTCTATAGTAAATTTCTCACAAAATAATTTTCAACTGTCGCAAATTTTAATGGCGCCAGGGATTGCCTTTTCTATAGTAAATTTCTCACAAAATAATTTTCAACTGTCGCAAATTTTAATTACGCCAGGGATTGCCTTTTCTATAGTAAATTTCTCACAAAATAATTTTCAACTGTCGCAAATTTTAATTACGCCAGGGATTGCCTTTTCTATAGTAAATTATTCAAAAAATAATTTTCAACTGTCGCAAATTTTAAGTGCGCCAGGGATTGCCTTTTCTATAGTAAATTATTCAAAAAATAATTTTCTACTGTCGCAAATTTTAATTACGCCAGGGATTGCCTTTTCTATAGTAAATTATTCAAAAAATAATTTTCAACTGTCGCAAATTTTAAATATCCCAGGGATTGCCTTTTCTATAGTAAATTATTCAAAAAATAATTTTTTACTATCGCAAGTTTTAAATATCCCAGGGATTGCCTTTTCTATAGTAAATTTCTCACAAAATAATTTTCAACTGTCGCAAATTTTAATGGCGCCAGGGATTGCCTTTTCTATAGTAAATTATTCAAAAAATAATTTTTTACTGTCGCAAATTTTAAATATCCCAGGGATTGCCTTTTCTATAGTAAATTTCTCAGAAAATAATTTTCAACTGTCGCAAATTTTAATTACGCCAGGGATTGCCTTTTCTATAGTAAATTATTCAAAAAATAATTTTTTACTATCGCAAGTTTTAAATATCCCAGGGATTGCCTTTTCTATAGTAAATTTCTCACAAAATAATTTTCAACTGTCGCAAATTTTAATGGCGCCAGGGATTGCCTTTTCTATAGTAAATTATTCAAAAATAATTTTTTACTGTCGCAAATTTTAAATATCCCAGGGATTGCCTTTTCCACAGTAAATTATTCAAAAAATAATTTTCAACTGTCGCAAATTTTAATGGCGCCAGGGATTGCCTTTTCTATAGTAAATTATTCAAAAAATAATTTTCTACTGTCGCAAATTTTAATTACGCCAGGGATTGCCTTTTCTATAGTAAATTATTCAAAAAATAATTTTTTACTGTCGCAAATTTTAAATATCCCAGGGATTGCCTTTTCTATAGTAAATTTCTCACAAAATAATTTTCAACTGTCGCAAATTTTAATGGCGCCAGGGATTGCCTTTTCTATAGTAAATTATTCAAAAAAATAATTTTTTACTGTCGCAAATTTTAAATATCCCAGGGATTGCCTTTTCTATAGTAAATTTCTCACAAAATAATTTTCTACTGTCGCAAATTTTAATGGCGCCAGGGATTGCCTTTTCTATAGTAAATTATTCAAAAAATAATTTTCAACTGTCGCAAATTTAAAATATCCCAGGGATTGCCTTTTCCACAGTAAATTATTCAAAAAATAATTTTCTACTGTCGCAAATTTTAATGGCGCCAGGGATTGCCTTTTCTATAGTAAATTATTCAAAAAATAATTTTCAACTGTCGCAAATTTAAAATATCCCAGGGATTGCCTTTTCCACAGTAAATTATTCAAAAAATAATTTTCTACTGTCGCAAATTTTAATTACGCCAGGGATTGCCTTTTCTATAGTAAATAATTCAAAAAATAATTTTTTACTGTCGCAAATTTTAATGGCGCCAGGGATTGCCTTTTCTATAGTAAATTTCTCACAAAATAATTTTCAACTGTCGCAAATTTTAATGGCGCCAGGGATTGCCTTTTCTATAGTAAATTATTCAAAAAATAATTTTCAACTGTCGCAAATTTTAATGGCGCCAGGGATTGCCTTTTCTATAGTAAATTATTCAAAAAATAATTTTTTACTGTCGCAAATTTTAAATATCCCAGGGATTGCCTTTTCTATAGTAAATTTCTCACAAAATAATTTTTTACTATCGCAAATTTTAAATATCCCAGGGATTGCCTTTTCTATAGTAAATTTCTCACAAAATAATTTTCAACTGTCGCAAATTTTAATGGCGCCAGGGATTGCCTTTTCTATAGTAAATTATTCAAAAAATAATTTTTTACTATCGCAAGTTTTAAATATCCCAGGGATTGCCTTTTCTATAGTAAATTATGCAAAAAATAATTTTCAACTGTCGCAAATTTAAAATATCCCAGGGATTGCTTTTCCACAGTAAATTTCTCACAAAATAATTTTCAACTGTCGCAAATTTTAATGGCGCCAGGGATTGCCTTTTCTATAGTAAATTATTCAAAAAATAATTTTTTACTGTCGCAAATTTTAAATATCCCAGGGATTGCCTTTTCTATAGTAAATTTCTCACAAAATAATTTTTTACTATCGCAAATTTTAAATATCCCAGGGATTGCCTTTTCTATAGTAAATTTCTCACAAAATAATTTTCAACTGTCGCAAATTTTAAATATCCCAGGGATTGCCTTTTCTATAGTAAATTTCTCACAAAATAATTTTTTACTATCGCAAATTTTAAATATCCCAGGGATTGCCTTTTCTATAGTAAATTTCTCACAAAATAATTTTCAACTGTCGCAAATTTTAATGGCGCCAGGGATTGCCTTTTCTATAGTAAATTTCTCACAAAATAATTTTCAACTGTCGCAAATTTTAATTACGCCAGGGATTGCCTTTTCTATAGTAAATTATTCAAAAAATAATTTTTTACTATCGCAAATTTTAAATATCCCAGGGATTGCCTTTTCTATAGTAAATTTCTCACAAAATAATTTTCAACTGTCGCAAATTTTAATGGCGCCAGGGATTGCCTTTTCTATAGTAAATTATTCAAAAAATAATTTTCTACTGTCGCAAATTTTAATTACGCCAGGGATTGCCTTTTCTATAGTCAATTATTCAAAAAATAATTTTCTACTGTCGCAAATTTTAATTACGCCAGGGATTGCCTTTTCTATAGTAAATTATTCAAAAAATAATTTTCAACTGTCGCAAATTTTAATTACGCCAGGGATTGCCTTTTCTATAGTAAATTATTCAAAAAATAATTTTCAACTGTCGCAAATTTTAATTACGCCAGGGATTGCCTTTTCCACAGTAAATTATTCAAAAAATAATTTTTTACTGTCGCAAATTTTAAATATCCCAGGGATTGCCTTTTCTATAGTAAATAATTCAAAAAATAATTTTCTACTGTCGCAAATTTTAATGGCGCCAGGGATTGCCTTTTCTATAGTAAATTATTCAAAAAATAATTTTTTACTGTCGCAAATTTTAAATATCCCAGGGATTGCCTTTTCTATAGTAAATTATTCAAAAAATAATTTTTTACTATCGCAAATTTTAAGTGCGCCAGGGATTGCCTTTTCTATAGTAAATTATTCAAAAAATAATTTTCAACTGTCGCAAATTTTAAATATCCCAGGGATTGCCTTTTCTATAGTAAATAATTCAAAAAATAATTTTCTACTGTCGCAAATTTTAATTACGCCAGGGATTGCCTTTTCTATAGTAAATTATTCAAAAAATAATTTTCAACTGTCGCAAATTTTAATTACGCCAGGGATTGCCTTTTCTATAGTAAATTTCTCACAAAATAATTTTTTACTATCGCAAATTTTAAGTGCGCCAGGGATTGCCTTTTCTATAGTAAATTATTCAAAAAATAATTTTCAACTGTCGCAAATTTTAATTACGCCAGGGATTGCCTTTTCTATAGTAAATTATTCAAAAAATAATTTTCAACTGTCGCAAATTTTAATTACGCCAGGGATTGCCTTTTCTATAGTAAATTTCTCACAAAATAATTTTTTACTATCGCAAATTTTAAGTGCGCCAGGGATTGCCTTTTCTATAGTAAATTATTCAAAAAATAATTTTCAACTGTCGCAAATTTTAATGGCGCCAGGGATTGCCTTTTCTATAGTAAATTATTCAAAAAATAATTTTTTACTGTCGCAAATTTTAAATATCCCAGGGATTGCCTTTTCTATAGTAAATTTCTCACAAAATAATTTTTTACTATCGCAAATTTTAAATATCCCAGGGATTGCCTTTTCTATAGTAAATTTCTCACAAAATAATTTTCAACTGTCGCAAATTTTAATGGCGCCAGGGATTGCCTTTTCTATAGTAAATTATTCAAAAAATAATTTTTTACTATCGCAAGTTTTAAATATCCCAGGGATTGCCTTTTCTATAGTAAATTATGCAAAAAATAATTTTCAACTGTCGCAAATTTAAAATATCCCAGGGATTGCCTTTTCCACAGTAAATTTCTCACAAAATAATTTTCAACTGTCGCAAATTTTAATGGCGCCAGGGATTGCCTTTTCTATAGTAAATTATTCAAAAAATAATTTTTTACTGTCGCAAATTTTAAATATCCCAGGGATTGCCTTTTCTATAGTAAATTTCTCACAAAATAATTTTTTACTATCGCAAATTTTAAATATCCCAGGGATTGCCTTTTCTATAGTAAATTTCTCACAAAATAATTTTCAACTGTCGCAAATTTTAAATATCCCAGGGATTGCCTTTTCTATAGTAAATTTCTCACAAAATAATTTTTTACTATCGCAAATTTTAAATATCCCAGGGATTGCCTTTTCTATAGTAAATTTCTCACAAAATAATTTTCAACTGTCGCAAATTTTAATGGCGCCAGGGATTGCCTTTTCTATAGTAAATTTCTCACAAAATAATTTTCAACTGTCGCAAATTTTAATTACGCCAGGGATTGCCTTTTCTATAGTAAATTATTCAAAAAATAATTTTTTACTATCGCAAATTTTAAATATCCCAGGGATTGCCTTTTCTATAGTAAATTTCTCACAAAATAATTTTCAACTGTCGCAAATTTTAATGGCGCCAGGGATTGCCTTTTCTATAGTAAATTATTCAAAAAATAATTTTCTACTGTCGCAAATTTTAATTACGCCAGGGATTGCCTTTTCTATAGTAAATTATTCAAAAAATAATTTTCTACTGTCGCAAATTTTAATTACGCCAGGGATTGCCTTTTCTATAGTAAATTATTCAAAAAATAATTTTCAACTGTCGCAAATTTTAATTACGCCAGGGATTGCCTTTTCTATAGTAAATTATTCAAAAAATAATTTTCAACTGTCGCAAATTTTAATTACGCCAGGGATTGCCTTTTCCACAGTAAATTATTCAAAAAATAATTTTTTACTGTCGCAAATTTTAAATATCCCAGGGATTGCCTTTTCTATAGTAAATAATTCAAAAAATAATTTTCTACTGTCGCAAATTTTAATGGCGCCAGGGATTGCCTTTTCTATAGTAAATTATTCAAAAAATAATTTTTTACTGTCGCAAATTTTAAATATCCCAGGGATTGCCTTTTCTATAGTAAATTATTCAAAAAATAATTTTTTACTATCGCAAATTTTAAGTGCGCCAGGGATTGCCTTTTCTATAGTAAATTATTCAAAAAATAATTTTCAACTGTCGCAAATTTTAAATATCCCAGGGATTGCCTTTTCTATAGTAAATAATTCAAAAAATAATTTTCTACTGTCGCAAATTTTAATTACGCCAGGGATTGCCTTTTCTATAGTAAATTATTCAAAAAATAATTTTCAACTGTCGCAAATTTTAATTACGCCAGGGATTGCCTTTTCTATAGTAAATTTCTCACAAAATAATTTTTTACTATCGCAAATTTTAAGTGCGCCAGGGATTGCCTTTTCTATAGTAAATTATTCAAAAAATAATTTTCAACTGTCGCAAATTTTAATTACGCCAGGGATTGCCTTTTCTATAGTAAATTATTCAAAAAATAATTTTCAACTGTCGCAAATTTTAATTACGCCAGGGATTGCCTTTTCTATAGTAAATTTCTCACAAAATAATTTTTTACTATCGCAAATTTTAAGTGCGCCAGGGATTGCCTTTTCCACAGTAAATTATTCAAAAAATAATTTTCTACTGTCGCAAATTTTAATTACGCCAGGGATTGCCTTTTCTATAGTAAATAATTCAAAAAATAATTTTTTACTATCGCAAATTTTAATTACGCCAGGGATTGCCTTTTCTATAGTAAATTATTCAAAAAATAATTTTTTACTATCGCAAATTTTAAGTGCGCCAGGGATTGCCTTTTCCACAGTAAATTATTCAAAAAATAATTTTCTACTGTCGCAAATTTTAATTACGCCAGGGATTGCCTTTTCTATAGTAAATTTCTCACAAAATAATTTTCAACTGTCGCAAATTTTAATGGCGCCAGGGATTGCCTTTTCTATAGTAAATTATTCAAAAAATAATTTTTTACTATCGCAAATTTTAAATATCCCAGGGATTGCCTTTTCTATAGTAAATTTCTCACAAAATAATTTTCAACTGTCGCAAATTTTAATGGCGCCAGGGATTGCCTTTTCTATAGTAAATTATTCACAAAATAATTTTCAACTGTCGCAAATTTTAATGGCGCCAGGGATTGCCTTTTCTATAGTAAATTATTCAAAAAATAATTTTTTACTATCGCAAATTTTAAATATCCCAGGGATTGCCTTTTCTATAGTAAATTTCTCACAAAATAATTTTCAACTGTCGCAAATTTTAATGGCGCCAGGGATTGCCTTTTCTATAGTAAATTATTCAAAAAATAATTTTCAACTGTCGCAAATTTTAATTACGCCAGGGATTGCCTTTTCTATAGTAAATTATTCAAAAAATAATTTTTTACTATCGCAAATTTTAAGTGCGCCAGGGATTGCCTTTTCTATAGTAAATTATTCAAAAAATAATTTTTTACTATCGCAAATTTTAATGGCGCCAGGGATTGCCTTTTCTATAGTAAATTATTCAAAAAATAATTTTCTACTGTCGCAAATTTTAATTACGCCAGGGATTGCCTTTTCTATAGTAAATTATTCAAAAAATAATTTTCAACTGTCGCAAATTTTAATTACGCCAGGGATTGCCTTTTCTATAGTAAATTATTCAAAAAATAATTTTCAACTGTCGCAAATTTTAATTACGCCAGGGATTGCCTTTTCCACAGTAAATTATTCAAAAAATAATTTTTTACTGTCGCAAATTTTAAATATCCCAGGGATTGCCTTTTCTATAGTAAATTATTCAAAAAATAATTTTCAACTGTCGCAAATTTTAATGGCGCCAGGGATTGCCTTTTCTATAGTAAATTATTCAAAAAATAATTTTCAACTGTCGCAAATTTTAATTACGCCAGGGATTGCCTTTTCTATAGTAAATTATTCAAAAAATAATTTTTTACTATCGCAAATTTTAAGTGCGCCAGGGATTGCCTTTTCCACAGTAAATTATTCAAAAAATAATTTTCAACTGTCGCAAATTTTAATGGCGCCAGGGATTGCCTTTTCTATAGTAAATTATTCAAAAAATAATTTTTTACTATCGCAAGTTTTAATTACGCCAGGGATTGCCTTTTCTATAGTAAATAATTCAAAAAATAATTTTCAACTGTCGCAAATTTTAATGGCGCCAGGGATTGCCTTTTCTATAGTAAATTATTCAAAAATAATTTTTTACTGTCGCAAATTTTAAATATCCCAGGGATTGCCTTTTCCACAGTAAATTATTCAAAAAATAATTTTCAACTGTCGCAAATTTTAATTACGCCAGGGATTGCCTTTTCTATAGTAAATTATTCAAAAAATAATTTTTTACTGTCGCAAATTTTAAATATCCCAGGGATTGCCTTTTCTATAGTAAATTTCTCACAAAATAATTTTCAACTGTCGCAAATTTTAATGGCGCCAGGGATTGCCTTTTCTATAGTAAATTATTCAAAAAATAATTTTCAACTGTCGCAAATTTTAATTACGCCAGGGATTGCCTTTTCTATAGTAAATAATTCAAAAAATAATTTTCAACTGTCGCAAATTTTAATTACGCCAGGGATTGCCTTTTCTATAGTAAATTATTCAAAAAATAATTTTTTACTGTCGCAAATTTTAAATATCCCAGGGATTGCCTTTTCTATAGTAAATTATTCAAAAAATAATTTTCTACTGTCGCAAATTTTAATTACGCCAGGGAGTGCCTTTTCTATAGTAAATTATTCAAAAAATAATTTTTTACTGTCGCAAATTTTAAGTGCGCCAGGGATTGCCTTTTCCACAGTAAATTATTCAAAAAATAATTTTCAACTGTCGCAAATTTTAAATATCCCAGGGATTGCCTTTTCTATAGTAAATTATTCAAAAAATAATTTTCAACTGTCGCAAATTTTAATGGCGCCAGGGATTGCCTTTTCTATAGTAAATTATTCAAAAAATAATTTTCTACTGTCGCAAATTTTAATTACGCCAGGGATTGCCTTTTCTATAGTAAATTATTCAAAAAATAATTTTTTACTGTCGCAAATTTTAAATATCCCAGGGATTGCCTTTTCTATAGTAAATTATTCAAAAAATAATTTTCTACTGTCGCAAATTTTAATTACGCCAGGGATTGCCTTTTCTATAGTAAATTATTCAAAAAATAATTTTCAACTGTCGCAAATTTTAATTACGCCAGGGATTGCCTTTTCCACAGTAAATTATTCAAAAAATAATTTTTTACTGTCGCAAATTTTAAATATCCCAGGGATTGCCTTTTCTATAGTAAATTATTCAAAAAATAATTTTCAACTGTCGCAAATTTTAATGGCGCCAGGGATTGCCTTTTCTATAGTAAATTATTCAAAAAATAATTTTCAACTGTCGCAAATTTTAATTACGCCAGGGATTGCCTTTTCTATAGTAAATTATTCAAAAAATAATTTTTTACTATCGCAAATTTTAAGTGCGCCAGGGATTGCCTTTTCCACAGTAAATTATTCAAAAAATAATTTTCAACTGTCGCAAATTTTAATGGCGCCAGGGATTGCCTTTTCTATAGTAAATTATTCAAAAAATAATTTTTTACTATCGCAAGTTTTAATTACGCCAGGGATTGCCTTTTCTATAGTAAATAATTCAAAAAATAATTTTCAACTGTCGCAAATTTTAATGGCGCCAGGGATTGCCTTTTCTATAGTAAATTATTCAAAAATAATTTTTTACTGTCGCAAATTTTAAATATCCCAGGGATTGCCTTTTCCACAGTAAATTATTCAAAAAATAATTTTCAACTGTCGCAAATTTTAATTACGCCAGGGATTGCCTTTTCTATAGTAAATTATTCAAAAAATAATTTTTTACTGTCGCAAATTTTAAATATCTCAGGGATTGCCTTTTCTATAGTAAATTTCTCACAAAATAATTTTCAACTGTCGCAAATTTTAATGGCGCCAGGGATTGCCTTTTCTATAGTAAATTATTCAAAAAATAATTTTCAACTGTCGCAAATTTTAATTACGCCAGGGATTGCCTTTTCTATAGTAAATAATTCAAAAAATAATTTTCAACTGTCGCAAATTTTAATTACGCCAGGGATTGCCTTTTCTATAGTAAATTATTCAAAAAATAATTTTTTACTGTCGCAAATTTTAAATATCCCAGGGATTGCCTTTTCTATAGTAAATTATTCAAAAAATAATTTTCTACTGTCGCAAATTTTAATTACGCCAGGGATTGCCTTTTCTATAGTAAATTATTCAAAAAATAATTTTTTACTGTCGCAAATTTTAAGTGCGCCAGGGATTGCCTTTTCCACAGTAAATTATTCAAAAAATAATTTTCAACTGTCGCAAATTTTAAATATCCCAGGGATTGCCTTTTCTATAGTAAATTATTCAAAAAATAATTTTCAACTGTCGCAAATTTTAATGGCGCCAGGGATTGCCTTTTCTATAGTAAATTATTCAAAAAATAATTTTCAACTGTCGCAAATTTTAATTACGCCAGGGATTGCCTTTTCTATAGTAAATAATTCAAAAAATAATTTTCTACTGTCGCAAATTTTAATGGCGCCAGGGATTGCCTTTTCTATAGTAAATAATTCAAAAAATAATTTTCTACTGTCGCAAATTTTAATGGCGCCAGGGATTGCCTTTTCTATAGTAAATTATTCAAAAAATAATTTTCAACTGTCGCAAAATTTAATGGCGCCAGGGATTGCCTTTTCTATAGTAAATTATTCAAAAAATAATTTTCAACTGTCGCAAATTTAAAATATCCCAGGGATTGCCTTTTCCACAGTAAATTATTCAAAAAATAATTTTCTACTGTCGCAAATTTTAATTACGCCAGGGATTGCCTTTTCTATAGTAAATTTCTCACAAAATAATTTTCAACTGTCGCAAATTTTAATTACGCCAGGGATTGCCTTTTCTATAGTAAATTATTCAAAAAATAATTTTCAACTGTCGCAAATTTAAAATATCCCAGGGATTGCCTTTTCCACAGTAAATTATTCAAAAAATAATTTTCTACTGTCGCAAATTTTAATTACGCCAGGGATTGCCTTTTCTATAGTAAATTTCTCACAAAATAATTTTCAACTGTCGCAAATTTTAATGGCGCCAGGGATTGCCTTTTCTATAGTAAATTATTCAAAAAATAATTTTTTACTATCGCAAATTTTAAATATCCCAGGGATTGCCTTTTCTATAGTAAATTTCTCACAAAATAATTTTCAACTGTCGCAAATTTTAATGGCGCCAGGGATTGCCTTTTCTATAGTAAATTATTCAAAAAATAATTTTCAACTGTCGCAAATTTTAATTACGCCAGGGATTGCATTTTCTATAGTAAATAATTCAAAAAATAATTTTCTACTGTCGCAAATTTTAATGGCGCCAGGGATTGCCTTTTCTATAGTAAATTTCTCACAAAATAATTTTCAACTGTCGCAAATTTTAATGGCGCCAGGGATTGCCTTTTCTATAGTAAATTATTCAAAAAATAATTTTCAACTGTCGCAAATTTTAATGGCGCCAGGGATTGCCTTTTCTATAGTAAATTTCTCACAAAATAATTTTCAACTGTCGCAAATTTTAAATATCCCAGGGATTGCCTTTTCCACAGTAAATTATTCAAAAAATAATTTTTTACTATCGCAAATTTTAAATATCCCAGGGATTGCCTTTTCTATAGTAAATTTCTCACAAAATAATTTTCAACTGTCGCAAATTTTAATGGCGCCAGGGATTGCCTTTTCCACAGTAAATTATTCAAAAAATAATTTTTTACTATCGCAAATTTTAATGGCGCCAGGGATTGCCTTTTCTATAGTAAATTATTCAAAAAATAATTTTTTACTATCGCAAGTTTTAAATATCCCAGGGATTGCCTTTTCTATAGTAAATTATTCAAAAAATAATTTTTTACTATCGCAAGTTTTAAATATCCCAGGGATTGCCTTTTCTATAGTAAATTTCTCACAAAATAATTTTCAACTGTCGCAAATTTTAATGGCGCCAGGGATTGCCTTTTCTATAGTAAATTATTCAAAAAATAATTTTTTACTATCGCAAGTTTTAAATATCCCAGGGATTGCCTTTTCTATAGTAAATTTCTCACAAAATAATTTTCAACTGTCGCAAATTTTAATGGCGCCAGGGATTGCCTTTTCTATAGTAAATAATTCAAAAAATAATTTTTTACTGTCGCAAATTTTAAATATCCCAGGGATTGCCTTTTCTATAGTAAATTTCTCACAAAATAATTTTCAACTGTCGCAAATTTTAATGGCGCCATGGATTGCCTTTTCTATAGTAAATTATTCAAAAAATAATTTTTTACTATCGCAAATTTTAAATATCCCAGGGATTGCCTTTTCTATAGTAAATTTCTCACAAAATAATTTTCAACTGTCGCAAATTTTAATTACGCCAGGGATTGCCTTTTCCACAGTAAATTATTCAAAAAATAATTTTTTACTGTCGCAAATTTTAAATATCCCAGGGATTGCCTTTTCTATAGTAAATAATTCAAAAAATAATTTTCTACTGTCGCAAATTTTAATGGCGCCAGGGATTGCCTTTTCTATAGTAAATTATTCAAAAAATAATTTTTTACTGTCGCAAATTTTAAATATCCCAGGGATTGCCTTTTCTATAGTAAATTTCTCACAAAATAATTTTCAACTGTCGCAAATTTTAATGGCGCCAGGGATTGCCTTTTCTATAGTAAATTATTCAAAAAATAATTTTTTACTGTCGCAAATTTTAAATATCCCAGGGATTGCCTTTTCTATAGTAAATTTCTCACAAAATAATTTTCAACTGTCGCAAATTTTAATGGCGCCAGGGATTGCCTTTTCTATAGTAAATTATTCAAAAAATAATTTTCAACTGTCGCAAATTTTAATTACGCCAGGGATTGCCTTTTCTATAGTAAATAATTCAAAAAATAATTTTCTACTGTCGCAAATTTTAATGGCGCCAGGGATTGCCTTTTCTATAGTAAATTTCTCACAAAATAATTTTCAACTGTCGCAAATTTTAATGGCGCCAGGGATTGCCTTTTCTATAGTAAATTATTCAAAAAATAATTTTCAACTGTCGCAAATTTTAATGGCGCCAGGGATTGCCTTTTCTATAGTAAATTTCTCACAAAATAATTTTCAACTGTCGCAAATTTTAAATATCCCAGGGATTGCCTTTTCCACAGTAAATTATTCAAAAAATAATTTTTTACTATCGCAAATTTTAAATATCCCAGGGATTGCCTTTTCTATAGTAAATTTCTCACAAAATAATTTTCAACTGTCGCAAATTTTAATGGCGCCAGGGATTGCCTTTTCCACAGTAAATTATTCAAAAAATTATTTTTTACTATCGCAAATTTTAATGGCGCCAGGGATTGCCTTTTCTATAGTAAATTATTCAAAAAATAATTTTTTACTATCGCAAGTTTTAAATATCCCAGGGATTGCCTTTTCTATAGTAAATTTCTCACAAAATAATTTTCAACTGTCGCAAATTTTAATGGCGCCAGGGATTGCCTTTTCTATAGTAAATTATTCAAAAAATAATTTTTTACTGTCGCAAATTTTAAATATCCCAGGGATTGCCTTTTCTATAGTAAATTTCTCACAAAATAATTTTTTACTGTCGCAAATTTTAATTACGCCAGGGATTGCCTTTTCTATAGTAAATTATTCAAAAAATAATTTTCTACTGTCGCAAATTTTAAATATCCCAGGGATTGCCTTTTCTATAGTAAATTATTCAAAAAATAATTTTTTACTATCGCAAATTTTAATTACGCCAGGGATTGCCTTTTCTATAGTAAATTATTCAAAAAATAATTTTTTACTATCGCAAATTTTAAATATCCCAGGGATTGCCTTTTCTATAGTAAATTTCTCACAAAATAATTTTCAACTGTCGCAAATTTTAATGGCGCCAGGGATTGCCTTTTCTATAGTAAATTATTCAAAAAATAATTTTCAACTGTCGCAAATTTTAATTACGCCAGGGATTGCCTTTTCTATAGTAAATAATTCAAAAAATAATTTTCTACTGTCGCAAATTTTAATGGCGCCAGGGATTGCCTTTTCTATAGTAAATTTCTCACAAAATAATTTTCAACTGTCGCAAATTTTAATGGCGCCAGGGATTGCCTTTTCTATAGTAAATTATTCAAAAAATAATTTTCAACTGTCGCAAATTTTAATGGCGCCAGGGATTGCCTTTTCTATAGTAAATTTCTCACAAAATAATTTTCAACTGTCGCAAATTTTAATTACGCCAGGGATTGCCTTGTCTATAGTAAATTTCTCACAAAATAATTTTCAACTGTCGCAAATTTTAATTACGCCAGGGATTGCCTTTTCTATAGTAAATTATTCAAAAAATAATTTTCAACTGTCGCAAATTTTAATTACGCCAGGGATTGCCTTTTCTATAGTAAATTATTCAAAAAATAATTTTCAACTGTCGCAAATTTTAAATATCCCAGGGATTGCCTTTTCCACAGTAAATTATTCAAAAAATAATTTTTTACTATCGCAAATTTTAAGTGCGCCAGGGATTGCCTTTTCTATAGTAAATTATTCAAAAAATAATTTTCAACTGTCGCAAATTTTAATGGCGCCAGGGATTGCCTTTTCTATAGTAAATTATTCAAAAAATAATTTTTTACTGTCGCAAATTTTAAATATCCGAGGGATTGCCTTTTCTATAGTAAATTTCTCACAAAATAATTTTCAACTGTCGCAAATTTTAATTACGCCAGGGATTGCCTTTTCCACAGTAAATTATTCAAAAAATAATTTTTTACTGTCGCAAATTTTAAATATCCCAGGGATTGCCTTTTCTATAGTAAATTTCTCACAAAATAATTTTCAACTGTCGCAAATTTTAATGGCGCCAGGGATTGCCTTTTCTATAGTAAATTTCTCACAAAATAATTTTCAACTGTCGCAAATTTTAATTACGCCAGGGATTGCCTTTTCTATAGTAAATTATTCAAAAATAATTTTTTACTATCGCAAATTTTAAATATCCCAGGGATTGCCTTTTCTATAGTAAATTTCTCACAAAATAATTTTCAACTGTCGCAAATTTTAATGGCGCCAGGGATTGCCTTTTCTATAGTAAATTATTCAAAAAATAATTTTCAACTGTCGCAAATTTTAATTACGCCAGGGATTGCCTTTTCTATAGTAAATTATTCAAAAAATAATTTTTTACTATCGCAAATTTTAAGTGCGCCAGGGATTGCCTTTTCTATAGTAAATTATTCAAAAAATAATTTTTTACTATCGCAAATTTTAATTACGCCAGGGATTGCCTTTTCTATAGTAAATTATTCAAAAAATAATTTTTTACTATCGCAAATTTTAATTACGCCAGGGATTGCCTTTTCTATAGTAAATTTCTCACAAAATAATTTTCAACTGTCGCAAATTTTAATTACGCCAGGGATTGCCTTTTCCACAGTAAATTATTCAAAAAATAATTTTTTACTGTCGCAAATTTTAAATATCCCAGGGATTGCCTTTTCTATAGTAAATTATTCAAAAAATAATTTTCAACTGTCGCAAATTTTAATGGCGCCAGGGATTGCCTTTTCTATAGTAAATTATTCAAAAAATAATTTTCAACTGTCGCAAATTTTAATTACGCCAGGGATTGCCTTTTCTATAGTAAATTATTCAAAAAATAATTTTTTACTGTCGCAAATTTTAAATATCCCAGGGATTGCCTTTTCTATAGTAAATTTCTCACAAAATAATTTTCAACTGTCGCAAATTTTAATTACGCCAGGGATTGCCTTTTCTATAGTAAATTATTCAAAAAATAATTTTCAACTGTCGCAAATTTTAAATATCCCAGGGATTGCCTTTTCCACAGTAAATTATTCAAAAAATAATTTTCAACTGTCGCAAATTTTAATTACGCCAGGGATTGCCTTTTCTATAGTAAATTATTCAAAAAATAATTTTCAACTGTCGCAAATTTTAATTACGCCAGATATTGCCTTTTCCACAGTAAATTATTCAAAAAAATAATTTTTTACTGTCGCAAATTTTAATGGCGCCAGGAATTGCCTTTTCTATAGTAAATTATTCAAAAAATAATTTTCAACTGTCGCAAATTTTAATGGCGCCAGGGATTGCCTTTTCTATAGTAAATTTCTCACAAAATAATTTTCTACTGTCGCAAATTTTAATTACGCCAGGGATTGCCTTTTCTATAGTAAATTATTCAAAAAATAATTTTCAACTGTCGCAAATTTTAATTACGCCAGGGATTGCCTTTTCTATAGTAAATTATTCAAAAAATAATTTTCAACTGTCGCAAATTTTAATTACGCCAGGGATTGCCTTTTCTATAGTAAATTATTCAAAAAATAATTTTTTACTATCGCAAATTTTAAGTGCGCCAGGGATTGCCTTTTCTATAGTAAATTATTCAAAAAATAATTTTTTACTGTCGCAAATTTTAAATATCCCAGGGATTGCCTTTTCTATAGTAAATAATTCAAAAAATAATTTTCTACTGTCGCAAATTTTAATGGCGCCAGGGATTGCCTTTTCCACAGTAAATTATTCAAAAAATAATTTTCAACTATCGCAAATTTTAAATATCCCAGGGATTGCCTTTTCTATAGTAAATTTCTCACAAAATAATTTTCAACTGTCGCAAATTTTAATGGCGCCAGGGATTGCCTTTTCTATAGTAAATTTCTCACAAAATAATTTTCTACTGTCGCAAATTTTAATTACGCCAGGGATTGCCTTTTCTATAGTAAATAATTCAAAAAATAATTTTCTACTGTCGCAAATTTTAATGGCGCCAGGGATTGCCTTTTCCACAGTAAATTATTCAAAAAATAATTTTTTACTATCGCAAATTTTAATTACGCCAGGGATTGCCTTTTCTATAGTAAATTATTCAAAAAATAATTTTTTACTATCGCAAATTTTAAATATCCCAGGGATTGCCTTTTCTATAGTAAATTTCTCACAAAATAATTTTCAACTGTCGCAAATTTTAATGGCGCCAGGGATTGCCTTTTCTATAGTAAATTATTCAAAAAATAATTTTCAACTGTCGCAAATTTTAATTACGCCAGGGATTGCCTTTTCTATAGTAAAATATTCAAAAAATAATTTTTTACTATCGCAAATTTTAAGTGCGCCAGGGATTGCCTTTTCTATAGTAAATTATTCAAAAAATAATTTTTTACTATCGCAAATTTTAATTACGCCAGGGATTGCCTTTTCTATAGTAAATTATTCAAAAAATAATTTTTTACTATCGCAAATTTTAAATATCCCAGGGATTGCCTTTTCTACAGTAAATTTCTCACAAAATAATTTTCAACTGTCGCAAATTTTAATGGCGCCAGGGATTGCCTTTTCCACAGTAAATTATTCAAAAAATAATTTTTTACTGTCGCAAATTTTAATGGCGCCAGGGATTGCCTTTTCTATAGTAAATTATTCAAAAAATAATTTTCAACTGTCGCAAATTTTAAGTGCGCCAGGGATTGCCTTTTCTATAGTAAATTATTCAAAAAATAATTTTTTACTATCGCAAGTTTTAAATATCCCAGGGATTGCCTTTTCTATAGTAAATTATTCAAAAAATAATTTTCTACTGTGGCAAATTTTAATTACGCCAGGGATTGCCTTTTCTATAGTAAATTATTCAAAAAATAATTTTCAACTGTCGCAAATTTTAATTACGCCAGGGATTGCCTTTTCTATAGTAAATTATTCAAAAAATAATTTTCAACTGTCGCAAATTTTAATTACGCCAGGGATTGCCTTTTCCACAGTAAATTATTCAAAAAATAATTTTTTACTGTCGCAAATTTTAAATATCCCAGGGATTGCCTTTTCTATAGTAAATAATTCAAAAAATAATTTTCTACTGTCGCAAATTTTAATGGCGCCAGGGATTGCCTTTTCTATAGTAAATTATTCAAAAAATAATTTTTTACTGTCGCAAATTTTAAATATCCCAGGGATTGCCTTTTCTATAGTAAATTATTCAAAAAATAATTTTCAACTGTCGCAAATTTTAATTACGCCAGGGATTGCCTTTTCTATAGTAAATTATTCAAAAAATAATTTTCAACTGTCGCAAATTTTAATGGCGCCAGGGATTGCCTTTTCTATAGTAAATAATTCAAAAAATAATTTTTTACTGTCGCAAATTTTAAATATCCCAGGGATTGCCTTTTCTATAGTAAATTTCTCACAAAATAATTTTCAACTGTCGCAAATTTTAATGGCGCCAGGGATTGCCTTTTCTATAGTAAATTATTCAAAAAATAATTTTCAACTGTCGCAAATTTTAAATATCCCAGGGATTGCCTTTTCTATAGTAAATTATTCAAAAAATAATTTTTTACTGTCGCAAATTTTAAATATCCCAGGGATTGCCTTTTCTATAGTAAATTATTCAAAAAATAATTTTCAACTGTCGCAAATTTTAATTACGCCAGGGATTGCCTTTTCTATAGTAAATTATTCAAAAAATAATTTTCAACTGTCGCAAATTTTAATTACGCCAGGGATTGCCTTTTCCACAGTAAATTATTCAAAAAATAATTTTCAACTATCGCAAATTTTAAATATCCCAGGGATTGCCTTTTCTATAGTAAATTTCTCACAAAATAATTTTCAACTGTCGCAAATTTTAAGTGCGCCAGGGATTGCCTTTTCTATAGTAAATTTCTCACAAAATAATTTTCTACTGTCGCAAATTTTAATTACGCCAGGGATTGCCTTTTCTATAGTAAATTATTCAAAAAATAATTTTCAACTGTCGCAAATTTTAATGGCGCCAGGGATTGCCTTTTCTATAGTAAATTATTCAAAAAATAATTTTCAACTGTCGCAAATTTTAATTACGCCAGGGATTGCCTTTTCTATAGTAAATTATTCAAAAAATAATTTTCAACTGTCGCAAATTTTAATTACGCCAGGGATTGCCTTTTCCACAGTAAATTATTCAAAAAATAATTTTTTACTGTCGCAAATTTTAATGGCGCCAGGGATTGCCTTTTCTATAGTAAATTATTCAAAAAATAATTTTCAACTGTCGCAAATTTTAAATATCCCAGGGATTGCCTTTTCTATAGTAAATTATTCAAAAAATAATTTTTTACTGTCGCAAATTTTAAATATCCCAGGGATTGCCTTTTCTATAGTAAATTATTCAAAAAATAATTTTCAACTGTCGCAAATTTTAATTACGCCAGGGATTGCCTTTTCCACAGTAAATTATTCAAAAAATAATTTTCAACTATCGCAAATTTTAAATATCCCAGGGATTGCCTTTTCTATAGTAAATTTCTCACAAAATAATTTTCAACTGTCGCAAATTTTAATGGCGCCAGGGATTGCCTTTTCTATAGTAAATTATTCAAAAAATAATTTTCAACTGTCGCAAATTTTAAATATCCCAGGGATTGCCTTTTCTATAGTAAATTATTCAAAAAATAATTTTTTACTGTCGCAAATTTTAAATATCCCAGGGATTGCCTTTTCTATAGTAAATTATTCAAAAAATAATTTTCAACTGTCGCAAATTTTAATTACGCCAGGGATTGCCTTTTCCACAGTAAATTATTCAAAAAATAATTTTCAACTATCGCAAATTTTAAATATCCCAGGGATTGCCTTTTCTATAGTAAATTTCTCACAAAATAATTTTCAACTGTCGCAAATTTTAAGTGCGCCAGGGATTGCCTTTTCTATAGTAAATTTCTCACAAAATAATTTTCTACTGTCGCAAATTTTAATTACGCCAGGGATTGCCTTTTCTATAGTAAATTATTCAAAAAATAATTTTCAACTGTCGCAAATTTTAATGGCGCCAGGGATTGCCTTTTCTATAGTAAATTATTCAAAAAATAATTTTCAACTGTCGCAAATTTTAATTACGCCAGGGATTGCCTTTTCTATAGTAAATTATTCAAAAAATAATTTTCAACTGTCGCAAATTTTAATTACGCCAGGGATTGCCTTTTCCACAGTAAATTATTCAAAAAATAATTTTTTACTGTCGCAAATTTTAATGGCGCCAGGGATTGCCTTTTCTATAGTAAATTATTCAAAAAATAATTTTCAACTGTCGCAAATTTTAATGGCGCCAGGGATTGCCTTTTCTATAGTAAATTATTCAAAAAATAATTTTCAACTGTCGCAAATTTTAATTACGCCAGGGATTGCCTTTTCTATAGTAAATTATTCAAAAAATAATTTTCAACTGTCGCAAATTTTAATTACGCCAGGGATTGCCTTTTCCACAGTAAATTATTCAAAAAATAATTTTCAACTATCGCAAATTTTAAATATCCCAGGGATTGCCTTTTCTATAGTAAATTTCTCACAAAATAATTTTCAACTGTCGCAAATTTTAAGTGCGCCAGGGATTGCCTTTTCTATAGTAAATTATTCAAAAAATAATTTTTTACTATCGCAAGTTTTAAATATCCCAGGGATTGCCTTTTCTATAGTAAATTTCTCACAAAATAATTTTCAACTGTCGCAAATTTTAATGGCGCCAGGGATTGCCTTTTCTATAGTAAATTATTCAAAAAATAATTTTCAACTGTCGCAAATTTTAATGGCGCCAGGGATTGCCTTTTCTATAGTAAATTATTCAAAAAATAATTTTCAACTGTCGCAAATTTTAATTACGCCAGGGATTGCCTTTTCTATAGTAAATTATTCAAAAAATAATTTTTTACTGTCGCAAATTTTAAATATCCCAGGGATTGCCTTTTCTATAGTAAATTTCTCACAAAATAATTTTCAACTGTCGCAAATTTTAATTACGCCAGGGATTGCCTTTTCCACAGTAAATTATTCAAAAAATAATTTTTTACTATCGCAAATTTTAAATATCCCAGGGATTGCCTTTTCTATAGTAAATTTCTCACAAAATAATTTTCAACTGTCGCAAATTTTAATTACGCCAGGGATTGCCTTTTCTATAGTAAATTATTCAAAAAATAATTTTTTACTATCGCAAATTTTAAATATCCCAGGGATTGCCTTTTCTATAGTAAATTTCTCACAAAATAATTTTCAACTGTCGCAAATTTTAATTACGCCAGGGATTGCCTTTTCTATAGTAAATTATTCAAAAAATAATTTTTTACTGTCGCAAATTTTAAATATCCCAGGGATTGCCTTTTCTATAGTAAATTTCTCACAAAATAATTTTTTACTGTCGCAAATTTTAAATATCCCAGGGATTGCCTTTTCTATAGTAAATTATTCAAAAAATAATTTTTTACTATCGCAAATTTTAATTACGCCAGGGATTGCCTTTTCTATAGTAAATTATTCAAAAAATAATTTTTTACTATCGCAAATTTTAAATATCCCAGGGATTGCCTTTTCTATAGTAAATTTCTCACAAAATAATTTTCAACTGTCGCAAATTTTAATTACGCCAGGGATTGCCTTTTCTATAGTAAATTATTCAAAAAATAATTTTCAACTGTCGAAAATTTTAATGGCGCCAGGGATTGCCTTTTCTATAGTAAATTTCTCACAAAATAATTTTCAACTGTCGCAAATTTTAATGGCGCCAGGGATTGCCTTTTCTATAGTAAATTATTCAAAAAATAATTTTCAACTGTCGCAAATTTTAATGGCGCCAGGGATTGCCTTTTCTATAGTAAATTTCTCACAAAATAATTTTCAACTGTCGCAAATTTTAAATATCCCAGGGATTGCCTTTTCTATAGTAAATTATTCAAAAAATAATTTTCTACTGTCGCAAATTTTAATGGCGCCAGGGATTGCCTTTTCTATAGTAAATTATTCAAAAAATAATTTTTTACTATCGCAAGTTTTAAATATCCCAGGGATTGCCTTTTCTATAGTAAATTTCTCACAAAATAATTTTCAACTGTCGCAAATTTTAATTACGCCAGGGATTGCCTTTTCTATAGTAAATTATTCAAAAAATAATTTTTTACTATCGCAAATTTTAAATATCCCAGGGATTGCCTTTTCTATAGTAAATTTCTCACAAAATAATTTTCAACTGTCGCAAATTTTAATTACGCCAGGGATTGCCTTTTCTATAGTAAATTATTCAAAAAATAATTTTCAACTGTCGCAAATTTTAAATATCCCAGGGATTGCCTTTTCCACAGTAAATTATTCAAAAAATAATTTTCAACTGTCGCAAATTTTAATTACGCCAGGGATTGCCTTTTCTATAGTAAATTATTCAAAAAATAATTTTCAACTGTCGCAAATTTTAATTACGCCAGGGATTGCCTTTTCCACAGTAAATTATTCAAAAAATAATTTTTTACTGTCGCAAATTTTAATGGCGCCAGGGATTGCCTTTTCTATAGTAAATTATTCAAAAAATAATTTTCAACTGTCGCAAATTTTAATGGCGCCAGGGATTGCCTTTTCTATAGTAAATTTCTCACAAAATAATTTTCTACTGTCGCAAATTTTAATTACGCCAGGGATTGCCTTTTCTATAGTAAATTATTCAAAAAATAATTTTCAACTGTCGCAAATTTTAATTACGCCAGGGATTGCCTTTTCTATAGTAAATTATTCAAAAAATAATTTTCAACTGTCGCAAATTTTAATTACGCCAGGGATTGCCTTTTCTATAGTAAATTATTCAAAAAATAATTTTTTACTATCGCAAATTTTAAGTGCGCCAGGGATTGCCTTTTCTATAGTAAATTATTCAAAAAATAATTTTTTACTGTCGCAAATTTTAAATATCCCAGGGATTGCCTTTTCTATAGTAAATAATTCAAAAAATAATTTTCTACTGTCGCAAATTTTAATGGCGCCAGGGATTGCCTTTTCCACAGTAAATTATTCAAAAAATAATTTTCAACTATCGCAAATTTTAAATATCCCAGGGATTGCCTTTTCTATAGTAAATTTCTCACAAAATAATTTTCAACTGTCGCAAATTTTAATGGCGCCAGGGATTGCCTTTTCTATAGTAAATTTCTCACAAAATAATTTTCTACTGTCGCAAATTTTAATTACGCCAGGGATTGCCTTTTCTATAGTAAATAATTCAAAAAATAATTTTTTACTGTCGCAAATTTTAATGGCGCCAGGGATTGCCTTTTCTATAGTAAATTATTCAAAAAATAATTTTCAACTGTCGCAAATTTTAATGGCGCCAGGGATTGCCTTTTCTATAGTAAATTTCTCACAAAATAATTTTCTACTGTCGCAAATTTTAATTACGCCAGGGATTGCCTTTTCTATAGTAAATTATTCAAAAAATAATTTTCAACTGTCGCAAATTTTAATTACGCCAGGGATTGCCTTTTCTATAGTAAATTATTCAAAAAATAATTTTCAACTGTCGCAAATTTTAATTACGCCAGGGATTGCCTTTTCTATAGTAAATTATTCAAAAAATAATTTTTTACTATCGCAAATTTTAAGTGCGCCAGGGATTGCCTTTTCTATAGTAAATTATTCAAAAAATAATTTTTTACTGTCGCAAATTTTAAATATCCCAGGGATTGCCTTTTCTATAGTAAATAATTCAAAAAATAATTTTCTACTGTCGCAAATTTTAATGGCGCCAGGGATTGCCTTTTCCACAGTAAATTATTCAAAAAATAATTTTCAACTATCGCAAATTTTAAATATCCCAGGGATTGCCTTTTCTATAGTAAATTTCTCACAAAATAATTTTCAACTGTCGCAAATTTTAATGGCGCCAGGGATTGCCTTTTCTATAGTAAATTTCTCACAAAATAATTTTCTACTGTCGCAAATTTTAATTACGCCAGGGATTGCCTTTTCTATAGTAAATAATTCAAAAAATAATTTTCTACTGTCGCAAATTTTAATGGCGCCAGGGATTGCCTTTTCCACAGTAAATTATTCAAAAAATAATTTTTTACTATCGCAAATTTTAATTACGCCAGGGATTGCCTTTTCTATAGTAAATTATTCAAAAAATAATTTTTTACTATCGCAAATTTTAAATATCCCAGGGATTGCCTTTTCTATAGTAAATTTCTCACAAAATAATTTTCAACTGTCGCAAATTTTAATGGCGCCAGGGATTGCCTTTTCTATAGTAAATTATTCAAAAAATAATTTTCAACTGTCGCAAATTTTAATTACGCCAGGGATTGCCTTTTCTATAGTAAATTATTCAAAAAATAATTTTTTACTATCGCAAATTTTAAGTGCGCCAGGGATTGCCTTTTCTATAGTAAATTATTCAAAAAATAATTTTTTACTATCGCAAATTTTAATTACGCCAGGGATTGCCTTTTCTATAGTAAATTATTCAAAAAATAATTTTTTACTATCGCAAATTTTAAATATCCCAGGGATTGCCTTTTCTATAGTAAATTTCTCACAAAATAATTTTCAACTGTCGCAAATTTTAATGGCGCCAGGGATTGCCTTTTCCACAGTAAATTATTCAAAAAATAATTTTTTACTGTCGCAAATTTTAATGGCGCCAGGGATTGCCTTTTCTATAGTAAATTATTCAAAAAATAATTTTCAACTGTCGCAAATTTTAAGTGCGCCAGGGATTGCCTTTTCTATAGTAAATTATTCAAAAAATAATTTTTTACTATCGCAAGTTTTAAATATCCCAGGGATTGCCTTTTCTATAGTAAATTATTCAAAAAATAATTTTCTACTGTGGCAAATTTTAATTACGCCAGGGATTGCCTTTTCTATAGTAAATTATTCAAAAAATAATTTTCAACTGTCGCAAATTTTAATTACGCCAGGGATTGCCTTTTCTATAGTAAATTATTCAAAAAATAATTTTCAACTGTCGCAAATTTTAATTACGCCAGGGATTGCCTTTTCCACAGTAAATTATTCAAAAAATAATTTTTTACTGTCGCAAATTTTAAATATCCCAGGGATTGCCTTTTCTATAGTAAATAATTCAAAAAATAATTTTCTACTGTCGCAAATTTTAATGGCGCCAGGGATTGCCTTTTCTATAGTAAATTATTCAAAAAATAATTTTTTACTGTCGCAAATTTTAAATATCCCAGGGATTGCCTTTTCTATAGTAAATTATTCAAAAAATAATTTTCAACTGTCGCAAATTTTAATTACGCCAGGGATTGCCTTTTCTATAGTAAATTATTCAAAAAATAATTTTCAACTGTCGCAAATTTTAATGGCGCCAGGGATTGCCTTTTCTATAGTAAATAATTCAAAAAATAATTTTTTACTGTCGCAAATTTTAAATATCCCAGGGATTGCCTTTTCTATAGTAAATTTCTCACAAAATAATTTTCAACTGTCGCAAATTTTAATGGCGCCAGGGATTGCCTTTTCTATAGTAAATTATTCAAAAAATAATTTTCAACTGTCGCAAATTTTAAATATCCCAGGGATTGCCTTTTCTATAGTAAATTATTCAAAAAATAATTTTTTACTGTCGCAAATTTTAAATATCCCAGGGATTGCCTTTTCTATAGTAAATTATTCAAAAAATAATTTTCAACTGTCGCAAATTTTAATTACGCCAGGGATTGCCTTTTCTATAGTAAATTATTCAAAAAATAATTTTCAACTGTCGCAAATTTTAATTACGCCAGGGATTGCCTTTTCCACAGTAAATTATTCAAAAAATAATTTTCAACTATCGCAAATTTTAAATATCCCAGGTATTGCCTTTTCTATAGTAAATTTCTCACAAAATAATTTTCAACTGTCGCAAATTTTAAGTGCGCCAGGGATTGCCTTTTCTATAGTAAATTTCTCACAAAATAATTTTCTACTGTCGCAAATTTTAATTACGCCAGGGATTGCCTTTTCTATAGTAAATTATTCAAAAAATAATTTTCAACTGTCGCAAATTTTAATGGCGCCAGGGATTGCCTTTTCTATAGTAAATTATTCAAAAAATAATTTTCAACTGTCGCAAATTTTAATTACGCCAGGGATTGCCTTTTCTATAGTAAATTATTCAAAAAATAATTTTCAACTGTCGCAAATTTTAATTACGCCAGGGATTGCCTTTTCCACAGTAAATTATTCAAAAAATAATTTTTTACTGTCGCAAATTTTAATGGCGCCAGGGATTGCCTTTTCTATAGTAAATTATTCAAAAAATAATTTTCAACTGTCGCAAATTTTAAATATCCCAGGGATTGCCTTTTCTATAGTAAATTATTCAAAAAATAATTTTTTACTGTCGCAAATTTTAAATATCCCAGGGATTGCCTTTTCTATAGTAAATTATTCAAAAAATAATTTTCAACTGTCGCAAATTTTAATTACGCCAGGGATTGCCTTTTCCACAGTAAATTATTCAAAAAATAATTTTCAACTATCGCAAATTTTAAATATCCCAGGGATTGCCTTTTCTATAGTAAATTTCTCACAAAATAATTTTCAACTGTCGCAAATTTTAATGGCGCCAGGGATTGCCTTTTCTATAGTAAATTATTCAAAAAATAATTTTCAACTGTCGCAAATTTTAAATATCCCAGGGATTGCCTTTTCTATAGTAAATTATTCAAAAAATAATTTTTTACTGTCGCAAATTTTAAATATCCCAGGGATTGCCTTTTCTATAGTAAATTATTCAAAAAATAATTTTCAACTGTCGCAAATTTTAATTACGCCAGGGATTGCCTTTTCCACAGTAAATTATTCAAAAAATAATTTTCAACTATCGCAAATTTTAAATATCCCAGGGATTGCCTTTTCTATAGTAAATTTCTCACAAAATAATTTTCAACTGTCGCAAATTTTAAGTGCGCCAGGGATTGCCTTTTCTATAGTAAATTTCTCACAAAATAATTTTCAACTGTCGCAAATTTTAATTACGCCAGGGATTGCCTTTTCCACAGTAAATTATTCAAAAAATAATTTTCAACTATCGCAAATTTTAAATATCCCAGGGATTGCCTTTTCTATAGTAAATTTCTCACAAAATAATTTTCAACTGTCGCAAATTTTAAGTGCGCCAGGGATTGCCTTTTCTATAGTAAATTATTCAAAAAATAATTTTTTACTATCGCAAGTTTTAAATATCCCAGGGATTGCCTTTTCTATAGTAAATTTCTCACAAAATAATTTTCAACTGTCGCAAATTTTAATGGCGCCAGGGATTGCCTTTTCTATAGTAAATTATTCAAAAAATAATTTTCAACTGTCGCAATTTTAATGGCGCCAGGGATTGCCTTTTCTATAGTAAATTATTCAAAAAATAATTTTCAACTGTCGCAAATTTTAATTACGCCAGGGATTGCCTTTTCTATAGTAAATTATTCAAAAAATAATTTTTTACTGTCGCAAATTTTAAATATCCCAGGGATTGCCTTTTCTATAGTAAATTTCTCACAAAATAATTTTCAACTGTCGCAAATTTTAATTACGCCAGGGATTGCCTTTTCCACAGTAAATTATTCAAAAAATAATTTTTTACTATCGCAAATTTTAAATATCCCAGGGATTGCCTTTTCTATAGTAAATTTCTCACAAAATAATTTTCAACTGTCGCAAATTTTAATTACGCCAGGGATTGCCTTTTCTATAGTAAATTATTCAAAAAATAATTTTTTACTATCGCAAATTTTAAATATCCCAGGGATTGCCTTTTCTATAGTAAATTTCTCACAAAATAATTTTCAACTGTCGCAAATTTTAATTACGCCAGGGATTGCCTTTTCTATAGTAAATTATTCAAAAAATAATTTTTTACTGTCGCAAATTTTAAATATCCCAGGGATTGCCTTTTCTATAGTAAATTTCTCACAAAATAATTTTTTACTGTCGCAAATTTTAAATATCCCAGGGATTGCCTTTTCTATAGTAAATTATTCAAAAAATAATTTTTTACTATCGCAAATTTTAATTACGCCAGGGATTGCCTTTTCTATAGTAAATTATTCAAAAAATAATTTTTTACTATCGCAAATTTTAAATATCCCAGGGATTGCCTTTTCTATAGTAAATTTCTCACAAAATAATTTTCAACTGTCGCAAATTTTAATTACGCCAGGGATTGCCTTTTCTATAGTAAATTATTCAAAAAATAATTTTCAACTGTCGAAAATTTTAATGGCGCCAGGGATTGCCTTTTCTATAGTAAATTTCTCACAAAATAATTTTCAACTGTCGCAAATTTTAATGGCGCCAGGGATTGCCTTTTCTATAGTAAATTATTCAAAAAATAATTTTCAACTGTCGCAAATTTTAATGGCGCCAGGGATTGCCTTTTCTATAGTAAATTTCTCACAAAATAATTTTCAACTGTCGCAAATTTTAAATATCCCAGGGATTGCCTTTTCTATAGTAAATTATTCAAAAAATAATTTTCTACTGTCGCAAATTTTAATGGCGCCAGGGATTGCCTTTTCTATAGTAAATTATTCAAAAAATAATTTTTTACTATCGCAAGTTTTAAATATCCCAGGGATTGCCTTTTCTATAGTAAATTTCTCACAAAATAATTTTCAACTGTCGCAAATTTTAATTACGCCAGGGATTGCCTTTTCTATAGTAAATTATTCAAAAAATAATTTTTTACTGTCGCAAATTTTAAATATCCCAGGGATTGCCTTTTCTATAGTAAATTTCTCACAAAATAATTTTCAACTGTCGCAAATTTTAATGGCGCCAGGGATTGCCTTTTCTATAGTAAATTATTCAAAAATAATTTTTTACTGTCGCAAATTTTAAATATCCCAGGGATTGCCTTTTCTATAGTAAATTTCTCACAAAATAATTTTTTACTGTCGCAAATTTTAATTACGCCAGGGATTGCCTTTTCTATAGTAAATTTCTCACAAAATAATTTTTTACTGTCGCAAATTTTAAATATCCCAGGGATTGCCTTTTCTATAGTAAATTTCTCACAAAATAATTTTCAACTGTCGCAAATTTTAAATATCCCAGGGATTGCCTTTTCTATAGTAAATTATTCAAAAAATAATTTTTTACTGTCGCAAATTTTAAATATCCCAGGGATTGCCTTTTCTATAGTAAATTTCTCACAAAATAATTTTCAACTGTCGCAAATTTTAATTACGCCAGGGATTGCCTTTTCTATAGTAAATTATTCAAAAAATAATTTTCAACTGTCGCAAATTTTAAATATCCCAGGGATTGCCTTTTCCACAGTAAATTATTCAAAAAATAATTTTCAACTGTCGCAAATTTAAAATATCCCAGGGATTGCCTTTTCCACAGTAAATTATTCAAAAAATAATTTTCTACTGTCGCAAATTTTAATTACGCCAGGGATTGCCTTTTCTATAGTAAATAATTCAAAAAATAATTTTTTACTGTCGCAAATTTTAATGGCGCCAGGGATTGCCTTTTCTATAGTAAATTATTCAAAAAATAATTTTCAACTGTCGCAAATTTTAAGTGCGCCAGGGATTGCCTTTTCTATAGTAAATTATTCAAAAATAATTTTTTACTGTCGCAAATTTTAAATATCCCAGGGATTGCCTTTTCTATAGTAAATTATTCAAAAAATAATTTTCAACTGTCGCAAATTTTAAGTGCGCCAGGGATTGCCTTTTCTATAGTAAATTATTCAAAAAATAATTTTTTACTATCGCAAATTTTAAGTGCGCCAGGGATTGCCTTTTCTATAGTAAATTATTCAAAAATAATTTTTTACTGTCGCAAATTTTAAATATCCCAGGGATTGCCTTTTCTATAGTAAATTATTCAAAAAATAATTTTCAACTGTCGCAAATTTTAAGTGCGCCAGGGATTGCCTTTTCTATAGTAAATTATTCAAAAAATAATTTTTTACTGTCGCAAATTTTAAATATCCCAGGGATTGCCTTTTCTATAGTAAATTATTCAAAAAATAATTTTCAACTGTCGCAAATTTTAATGGCGCCAGGGATTGCCTTTTCTATAGTAAATTATTCAAAAAATAATTTTTTACTGTCGCAAATTTTAAATATCCCAGGGATTGCCTTTTCTATAGTAAATTATTCAAAAAATAATTTTCAACTGTCGCAAATTTTAATGGCGCCAGGGATTGCCTTTTCTATAGTAAATTATTCAAAAAATAATTTTTTACTGTCGCAAATTTTAAGTGCGCCAGGGATTGCCTTTTCTATAGTAAATTTCTCACAAAATAATTTTCTACTGTCGCAAATTTTAATTACGCCAGGGATTGCCTTTTCTATAGTAAATTATTCAAAAATAATTTTTTACTGTCGCAAATTTTAAATATCCCAGGGATTGCCTTTTCTATAGTAAATTTCTCACAAAATAATTTTCAACTGTCGCAAATTTTAATGGCGCCAGGGATTGCCTTTTCTATAGTAAATTATTCAAAAAATAATTTTCAACTGTCGCAAATTTTAATTACGCCAGGGATTGCCTTTTCTATAGTAAATTATTCAAAAAATAATTTTCAACTGTCGCAAATTTTAATGGCGCCAGGGATTGCCTTTTCTATAGTAAATTATTCAAAAAATAATTTTCAACTGTCGCAAATTTTAATGGCGCCAGGGATTGCCTTTTCTATAGTAAATTATTCAAAAAATAATTTTTTACTGTCGCAAATTTTAAATATCCCAGGGATTGCCTTTTCTATAGTAAATTATTCAAAAAATAATTTTCTACTGTCGCAAATTTTAATTACGCCAGGGATTGCCTTTTCTATAGTAAATAATTCAAAAAATAATTTTTTACTATCGCAAGTTTTAAATATCCCAGGGATTGCCTTTTCTATAGTAAATTATTCAAAAAATAATTTTTTACTATCGCAAATTTTAAGTGCGCCAGGGATTGCCTTTTCTATAGTAAATTATTCAAAAATAATTTTTTACTATCGCAAGTTTTAAATATCCCAGGGATTGCCTTTTCTATAGTAAATTTCTCACAAAATAATTTTCAACTGTCGCAAATTTAAAATATCCCAGGGATTGCCTTTTCTATAGTAAATTTCCCACAAAATAATTTTCAACTGTCGCAAATTTAAAATATCCCAGGGATTGCCTTTTCTATAGTAAATTTCTCACAAAATAATTTTCAACTGTCGCAAATTTTAATGGCGCCAGGGATTGCCTTTTCTATAGTAAATTATTCAAAAAATAATTTTCAACTGTCGCAAATTTTAATTACGCCAGGGATTGCCTTTTCTATAGTAAATTATTCAAAAAATAATTTTTTACTGTCGCAAATTTTAAATATCCCAGGGATTGCCTTTTCTATAGTAAATTTCTCACAAAATAATTTTCAACTGTCGCAAATTTTAATTACGCCAGGGATTGCCTTTTCTATAGTAAATTATTCAAAAAATAATTTTCAACTGTCGCAAATTTTAAATATCCCAGGGATTGCCTTTTCCACAGTAAATTATTCAAAAAATAATTTTCAACTGTCGCAAATTTAAAATATCCCAGGGATTGCCTTTTCCACAGTAAATTATTCAAAAAATAATTTTCTACTGTCGCAAATTTTAAATATCCCAGGGATTGCCTTTTCCACAGTAAATTATTCAAAAAATAATTTTTTACTATCGCAAATTTTAATTACGCCAGGAATTGCCTTTTCTATAGTAAATTTCTCACAAAATAATTTTCAACTGTCGCAAATTTTAATGGCGCCAGGGATTGCCTTTTCTATAGTAAATTATTCAAAAATAATTTTTTACTGTCGCAAATTTTAAATATCCCAGGGATTGCCTTTTCCACAGTAAATTATTCAAAAAATAATTTTTTACTGTCGCAAATTTTAAATATCCCAGGGATTGCCTTTTCTATAGTAAATAATTCAAAAAATAATTTTTTACTATCGCAAGTTTTAAATATCCCAGGGATTGCCTTTTCTATAGTAAATTATTCAAAAAATAATTTTTTACTATCGCAAATTTTAAGTGCGCCAGGGATTGCCTTTTCTATAGTAAATTATTCAAAAATAATTTTTTACTATCGCAAGTTTTAAATATCCCAGGGATTGCCTTTTCTATAGTAAATTTCTCACAAAATAATTTTCAACTGTCGCAAATTTTAATTACGCCAGGGATTGCCTTTTCTATAGTAAATTATTCAAAAAATAATTTTTTACTGTCGCAAATTTTAAATATCCCAGGGATTGCCTTTTCTATAGTAAATTATTCAAAAATAATTTTTTACTGTCGCAAATTTTAAATATCCCAGGGATTGCCTTTTCTATAGTAAATTTCTCACAAAATAATTTTCAACTGTCGCAAATTTTAATTACGCCAGGGATTGCCTTTTCTATAGTAAATTATTCAAAAAATAATTTTTTACTGTCGCAAATTTTAAATATCCCAGGGATTGCCTTTTCTATAGTAAATTTCTCACAAAATAATTTTCAACTGTCGCAAATTTTAATTACGCCAGGGATTGCCTTTTCTATAGTAAATTATTCAAAAAATAATTTTCAACTGTCGCAAATTTTAAATATCCCAGGGATTGCCTTTTCCACAGTAAATTATTCAAAAAATAATTTTCAACTGTCGCAAATTTAAAATATCCCAGGGATTGCCTTTTCCACAGTAAATTATTCAAAAAATAATTTTCTACTGTCGCAAATTTTAAATATCCCAGGGATTGCCTTTTCCACAGTAAATTATTCAAAAAATAATTTTTTACTATCGCATATTTTAATTACGCCAGGGATTGCCTTTTCTATAGCAAATTTCTCACAAAATAATTTTCAACTGTCGCAAATTTTAATGGCGCCAGGGATTGCCTTTTCTATAGTAAATTATTCAAAAATAATTTTTTACTGTCGCAAATTTTAAATATCCCAGGGATTGCCTTTTCCACAGTAAATTATTCAAAAAATAATTTTTTACTATCGCAAGTTTTAATGGCGCCAGGGATTGCCTTTTCTATAGTAAATTTCTCACAAAATAATTTTCAACTGTCGCAAATTTTAATGGCGCCAGGGATTGCCTTTTCTATAGTAAATTATTCAAAAAATAATTTTCAACTGTCGCAAATTTTAATGGCGCCAGGGATTGCCTTTTCTATAGTAAATTATTCAAAAAATAATTTTTTACTATCGCAAATTTTAAATATCCCAGGGATTGCCTTTTCTATAGTAAATAATTCAAAAAATAATTTTTTACTATCGCAAATTTTAAATATCCCAGGGATTGCCTTTTCTATAGTAAATTTCTCACAAAATAATTTTCAACTGTCGCAAATTTTAATGGCGCCAGGGATTGCCTTTTCTATAGTAAATTATTCAAAAAATAATTTTCAACTGTCGCAAATTTTAAATATCCCAGGGATTGCCTTTTCCACAGTAAATTATTCAAAAAATAATTTTCAACTGTCGCAAATTTAAAATATCCCAGGGATTGCCTTTTCCACAGTAAATTATTCAAAAAATAATTTTCTACTGTCGCAAATTTTAAATATCCCAGGGATTGCCTTTTCCACAGTAAATTATTCAAAAAATAATTTTCAACTGTCGCAAATTTTAAATATCCCAGGGATTGCCTTTTCCACAGTAAATTATTCAAAAAATAATTTTCTACTGTCGCAAATTTTAAATATCCCAGGGATTGCCTTTTCCACAGTAAATTATTCAAAAAATAATTTTTTACTATCGCAAATTTTAAATATCCCAGGGATTGCCTTTTCTATAGTAAATTTCTCACAAAATAATTTTCAACTGTCGCAAATTTTAATGGCGCCAGGGATTGCCTTTTCTATAGTAAATTTCTCACAAAATAATTTTCAACTGTCGCAAATTTTAATGGCGCCAGGGATTGCCTTTTCTATAGTAAATTATTCAAAAAATAATTTTCAACTGTCGCAAATTTTAATGGCGCCAGGGATTGCCTTTTCTATAGTAAATTATTCAAAAAATAATTTTTTACTATCGCAAATTTTAAATATCCCAGGGATTGCCTTTTCTATAGTAAATAATTCAAAAAATAATTTTTTACTATCGCAAATTTTAAATATCCCAGGGATTGCCTTTTCTATAGTAAATTTCTCACAAAATAATTTTCAACTGTCGCAAATTTTAATGGCGCCAGGGATTGCCTTTTCTATAGTAAATTATTCAAAAAATAATTTTCAACTGTCGCAAATTTTAATTACGCCAGGGATTGCCTTTTCTATAGTAAATTATTCAAAAAATAATTTTCAACTGTCGCAAATTTTAATGGCGCCAGGGATTGCCTTTTCTATAGTAAATTTCTCACAAAATAATTTTCAACTGTCGCAAATTTTAATGGCGCCAGGGATTGCCTTTTCTATAGTAAATTTCTCACAAAATAATTTTCAACTGTCGCAAATTTTAATGGCGCCAGGGATTGCCTTTTCCACAGTAAATTATTCAAAAAATAATTTTCAACTGTCGCAAATTTTAATTACGCCAGGGATTGCCTTTTCTATAGAAAATAATTCAAAAAATAATTTTTTACTGTCGCAAATTTTAATTACGCCAGGGATTGCCTTTTCCACAGTAAATTATTCAAAAAATAATTTTTTACTGTCGCAAATTTTAAATATCCCAGGGATTGCCTTTTCTATAGTAAATTATTCAAAAAATAATTTTCAACTGTCGCAAATTTTAATGGCGCCAGGGATTGCCTTTTCTATAGTAAATTATTCAAAAAATAATTTTTTACTGTCGCAAATTTTAAGTGCGCCAGGGATTGCCTTTTCTATAGTAAATTTCTCACAAAATAATTTTCTACTGTCGCAAATTTTAATTACGCCAGGGATTGCCTTTTCTATAGTAAATTATTCAAAAATAATTTTCAACTGTCGCAAATTTTAATTACGCCAGGGATTGCCTTTTCTATAGTAAATTATTCACAAAATAATTTTTTACTATCGCAAATTTTAAGTGCGCCAGGGATTGCCTTTTCTATAGTAAATTATTCAAAAATAATTTTTTACTATCGCAAGTTTTAAATATCCCAGGGATTGCCTTTTCTATAGTAAATTTCTCACAAAATAATTTTCAACTGTCGCAAATTTAAAATATCCCAGGGATTGCTTTTTCTATAGTAAATTTCTCACAAAATAATTTTCAACTGTCGCAAATTTAAAATATCCCAGGGATTGCCTTTTCTATAGTAAATTTCTCACAAAATAATTTTCAACTGTCGCAAATTTTAATGGCGCCAGGGATTGCCTTTTCTATAGTAAATTATTCAAAAAATAATTTTCAACTGTCGCAAATTTTAATTACGCCAGGGATTGCCTTTTCTATAGTAAATTTCTCACAAAATAATTTTCAACTGTCGCAAATTTTAATGGCGCCAGGGATTGCCTTTTCTATAGTAAATTATTCAAAAAATAATTTTTTACTGTCGCAAATTTTAAATATCCCAGGGATTGCCTTTTCTATAGTAAATTTCTCACAAAATAATTTTCAACTGTCGCAAATTTTAATGGCGCCAGGGATTGCCTTTTCTATAGTAAATTATTCAAAAATAATTTTTTACTGTCGCAAATTTTAAATATCCCAGGGATTGCCTTTTCTATAGTAAATTTCTCACAAAATAATTTTTTACTGTCGCAAATTTAAAATATCCCAGGGATTGCCTTTTCCACAGTAAATTATTCAAAAAATAATTTTCTACTGTCGCAAATTTTAATTACGCCAGGGATTGCCTTTTCTATAGTAAATTATTCAAAAAATAATTTTCAACTGTCGCAAATTTTAATTACGCCAGGGATTGCCTTTTCTATAGTAAATTATTCAAAAAATAATTTTCAACTGTCGCAAATTTTAAGTGCGCCAGGGATTGCCTTTTCTATAGTAAATTATTCAAAAATAATTTTTTACTGTCGCAAATTTTAAATATCCCAGGGATTGCCTTTTCTATAGTAAATTTCTCACAAAATAATTTTCAACTGTCGCAAATTTTAAATATCCCAGGGATTGCCTTTTCTATAGTAAATTTCTCACAAAATAATTTTTTACTATCGCAAATTTTAAGTGCGCCAGGGATTGCCTTTTCTATAGTAAATTATTCAAAAAATAATTTTTTACTATCGCAAATTTTAAGTGCGCCAGGGATTGCCTTTTCTATAGTAAATTATTCAAAAAATAATTTTTTACTGTCGCAAATTTAAAATATCCCAGGGATTGCCTTTTCCACAGTAAATTATTCAAAAAATAATTTTTTACTATCGCAAATTTTAAGTGCGCCAGGGATTGCCTTTTCTATAGTAAATTTCTCACAAAATAATTTTTTACTGTCGCAAATTTTAATTACGCCAGGGATTGCCTTTTCTATAGTAAATTATTCAAAAATAATTTTTTACTGTCGCAAATTTTAAATATCCCAGGGATTGCCTTTTCTATAGTAAATTATTCAAAAAATAATTTTCAACTGTCGCAAATTTTAATTACGCCAGGGATTGCCTTTTCTATAGTAAATTATTCAAAAAATAATTTTTTACTGTCGCAAATTTTAAATATCCCAGGGATTGCCTTTTCTATAGTAAATAATTCAAAAAATAATTTTCAACTGTCGCAAATTTTAATGGCGCCAGGGATTGCCTTTTCTATAGTAAATTATTCAAAAAATAATTTTTTACTGTCGCAAATTTTAAATATCCCAGGGATTGCCTTTTCTATAGTAAATTTCTCACAAAATAATTTTCAACTGTCGCAAATTTTAAATATCCCAGGGATTGCCTTTTCTATAGTAAATTTCTCACAAAATAATTTTCAACTGTCGCAAATTTTAATTACGCCAGGGATTGCCTTTTCTATAGTAAATTTCTCACAAAATAATTTTCAACTGTCGCAAATTTTAATTACGCCAGGGATTGCCTTTTCTATAGTAAATTATTCAAAAAATAATTTTTTACTGTCGCAAATTTTAAATATCCCAGGGATTGCCTTTTCTATAGTAAATTTCTGACAAAATAATTTTCAACTGTCGCAAATTTTAATTACGCCAGGGATTGCCTTTTCTATAGTAAATTATTCAAAAAATAATTTTCAACTGTCGCAAATTTTAATTACGCCAGGGATTGCCTTTTCTATAGTAAATTATTCAAAAAATAATTTTTTACTATCGCAAATTTTAAGTGCGCCAGGGATTGCCTTTTCTATAGTAAATTATTCAAAAAATAATTTTCAACTGTCGCAAATTTTAATTACGCCAGGGATTGCCTTTTCTATAGTAAATTATTCAAAAAATAATTTTCAACTGTCGCAAATTTTAATTACGCCAGGGATTGCCTTTTCTATAGTAAATTATTCAAAAAATAATTTTCAACTGTCGCAAATTTTAATGGCGCCAGGGATTGCCTTTTCCACAGTAAATTATTCAAAAAATAATTTTTTACTATCGCAAATTTTAAGTGCGCCAGGGATTGCCTTTTCTATAGTAAATTTCTCACAAAATAATTTTTTACTGTCGCAAATTTTAATTACGCCAGGGATTGCCTTTTCTATAGTAAATTATTCAAAAATAATTTTTTACTGTCGCAAATTTTAAATATCCCAGGGATTGCCTTTTCTATAGTAAATTATTCAAAAAATAATTTTCAACTGTCGCAAATTTTAATTACGCCAGGGATTGCCTTTTCTATAGTAAATTATTCAAAAAATAATTTTTTACTATCGCAAATTTTAAGTGCGCCAGGGATTGCCTTTTCTATAGTAAATTATTCAAAAAATAATTTTTTACTGTCGCAAATTTAAAATATCCCAGGGATTGCCTTTTCCACAGTAAATTATTCAAAAAATAATTTTTTACTATCGCAAATTTTAAGTGCGCCAGGGATTGCCTTTTCTATAGTAAATTTCTCACAAAATAATTTTTTACTGTCGCAAATTTTAATTACGCCAGGGATTGCCTTTTCTATAGTAAATTATTCAAAAATAATTTTTTACTGTCGCAAATTTTAAATATCCCAGGGATTGCCTTTTCTATAGTAAATTATTCAAAAAATAATTTTCAACTGTCGCAAATTTTAATTACGCCAGGGATTGCCTTTTCTATAGTAAATTATTCAAAAAATAATTTTTTACTGTCGCAAATTTTAAATATCCCAGGGATTGCCTTTTCTATAGTAAATAATTCAAAAAATAATTTTCAACTGTCGCAAATTTTAATGGCGCCAGGGATTGCCTTTTCTATAGTAAATTATTCAAAAAATAATTTTTTACTGTCGCAAATTTTAAATATCCCAGGGATTGCCTTTTCTATAGTAAATTTCTCACAAAATAATTTTCAACTGTCGCAAATTTTAAATATCCCAGGGATTGCCTTTTCTATAGTAAATTTCTCACAAAATAATTTTCAACTGTCGCAAATTTTAAATATCCCAGGGATTGCCTTTTCTATAGTAAATTATTCAAAAAATAATTTTCTACTGTCGCAAATTTTAATTACGCCAGGGATTGCCTTTTCTATAGTAAATTATTCAAAAAATAATTTTCAACTGTCGCAAATTTTAAATATCCCAGGGATTGCCTTTTCTATAGTAAATTATTCAAAAAATAATTTTTTACTATCGCAAATTTTAAGTGCGCCAGGGATTGCCTTTTCTATAGTAAATTTCTCACAAAATAATTTTTTACTGTCGCAAATTTTAAATATCCCAGGGATTGCCTTTTCTATAGTAAATTTCTCACAAAATAATTTTCAACTGTCGCAAATTTTAATTACGCCAGGGATTGCCTTTTCTATAGTAAATTATTCAAAAAATAATTTTTTACTGTCGCAAATTTTAAATATCCCAGGGATTGCCTTTTCTATAGTAAATTTCTCACAAAATAATTTTCAACTGTCGCAAATTTTAATTACGCCAGGGATTGCCTTTTCTATAGTAAATTATTCAAAAAATAATTTTTTACTATCGCAAATTTTAAGTGCGCCAGGGATTGCCTTTTCTATAGTAAATTATTCAAAAATAATTTTTTACTGTCGCAAATTTTAAATACGCCAGGGATTGCCTTTTCTATAGTAAATAATTCAAAAAATAATTTTTTACTATCGCAAATTTTAAGTGCGCCAGGGATTGCCTTTTCTATAGTAAATTATTCAAAAATAATTTTTTACTGTCGCAAATTTTAATGGCGCCAGGGATTGCCTTTTCTATAGTAAATTATTCAAAAAATAATTTTCTACTGTCGCAAATTTTAAATATCCCAGGGATTGCCTTTTCTATAGTAAATTATTCAAAAAATAATTTTTTACTATCGCAAATTTTAAATATCCCAGGGATTGCCTTTTCTATAGTAAATTTCTCACAAAATAATTTTCAACTGTCGCAAATTTTAATTACGCCAGGGATTGCCTTTTCTATAGTAAATTATTCAAAAAATAATTTTTTACTATCGCAAATTTTAAATATCCCAGGGATTGCCTTTTCTATAGTAAATTATTCAAAAAATAATTTTCAACTGTCGCAAATTTTAATTACGCCAGGGATTGCCTTTTCTATAGTAAATTTCTCACAAAATAATTTTCAACTGTCGCAAATTTTAATGGCGCCAGGGATTGCCTTTTCTATAGTAAATTATTCAAAAAATAATTTTCAACTGTCGCAAATTTTAATGGCGCCAGGGATTGCCTTTTCTATAGTAAATTATTCAAAAAATAATTTTTTACTATCGCAAATTTTAAGTGCGCCAGGGATTGCCTTTTCTATAGTAAATTTCTCACAAAATAATTTTCAACTGTCGCAAATTTTAATGGCGCCAGGGATTGCCTTTTCTATAGTAAATTATTCAAAAAATAATTTTTTACTATCGCAAATTTTAAGTGCGCCAGGGATTGCCTTTTCTATAGTAAATTTCTCACAAAATAATTTTCAACTGTCGCAAATTTTAATGGCGCCAGGGATTGCCTTTTCTATAGTAAATTATTCAAAAAATAATTTTTTACTGTCGCAAATTTTAATGGCGCCAGGGATTGCCTTTTCTATAGTAAATTATTCACAAAATAATTTTCAACTGTCGCAAATTTTAATTACGCCAGGGATTGCCTTTTCTATAGTAAATTTCTCACAAAATAATTTTTTACTATCGCAAATTTTAAGTGCGCCAGGGATTGCCTTTTCCACAGTAAATTATTCAAAAAATAATTTTCTACTGTCGCAAATTTTAAATGCGCCAGGGATTGCCTTTTCTATAGTAAATTATTCAAAAAATAATTTTTTACTATCGCAAGTTTTAAATATCCCAGGGATTGCCTTTTCTATAGTAAATTTCTCACAAAATAATTTTCTACTGTCGCAAATTTTAATGGCGCCAGGGATTGCCTTTTCTATAGTAAATTATTCAAAAAATAATTTTTTACTGTCGCAAATTTTAAATATCCCAGGGATTGCCTTTTCTATAGTAAATTATTCAAAAAATAATTTTTTACTGTCGCAAATTTTAATGGCGCCAGGGATTGCCTTTTCTATAGTAAATAATTCAAAAAATAATTTTTTACTGTCGCAAATTTTAAGTGCGCCAGGGATTGCCTTTTCTATAGTAAATTATTCAAAAAATAATTTTCTACTGTCGCAAATTTTAATTACGCCAGGGATTGCCTTTTCTATAGTAAATTATTCAAAAAATAATTTTTTACTATCGCAAATTTTAAGTGCGCCAGGGATTGCCTTTTCTATAGTAAATAATTCAAAAAATAATTTTTTACTGTCGCAAATTTTAAATATCCCAGGGATTGCCTTTTCTATAGTAAATTTCTCACAAAATAATTTTCTACTGTCGCAAATTTTAATTACGCCAGGGATTGCCTTTTCTATAGTAAATTATTCAAAAAATAATTTTTTACTGTCGCAAATTTTAATTACGCCAGGGATTGCCTTTTCTATAGTAAATTATTCAAAAAATAATTTTTTACTATCGCAAATTTTAAGTGCGCCAGGGATTGCCTTTTCTATAGTAAATAATTCAAAAAATAATTTTTTACTGTCGCAAATTTTAAATATCCCAGGGATTGCCTTTTCTATAGTAAATTTCTCACAAAATAATTTTCAACTGTCGCAAATTTTAATTACGCCAGGGATTGCCTTTTCTATAGTAAATTTCTCACAAAATAATTTTCTACTGTCGCAAATTTTAATGGCGCCAGGGATTGCCTTTTCTATAGTAAATTTCTCACAAAATAATTTTTTACTGTCGCAAATTTTAAATATCCCAGGGATTGCCTTTTCCACAGTAAATTATTCAAAAAATAATTTTTTACTGTCGCAAATTTTAAATATCCCAGGGATTGCCTTTTCTATAGTAAATTATTCAAAAAATAATTTTCAACTGTCGCAAATTTTAATGGCGCCAGGGATTGCCTTTTCTATAGTAAATTATTCAAAAAATAATTTTTTACTATCGCAAATTTTAATTACGCCAGGGATTGCCTTTTCTATAGTAAATTATTCAAAAAATAATTTTTTACTGTCGCAAATTTTAATTACGCCAGGGATTGCCTTTTCTATAGTAAATAATTCAAAAAATAATTTTTTTACTGTCGCAAATTTTAAATATCCCAGGGATTGCCTTTTCTATAGTAAATTTCTCACAAAATAATTTTCAACTGTCGCAAATTTTAATTACGCCAGGGATTGCCTTTTCTATAGTAAATAATTCAAAAAATAATTTTTTACTGTCGCAAATTTTAAATATCCCAGGGATTGCCTTTTCTATAGTAAATTTCTCACAAAATAATTTTCAACTGTCGCAAATTTTAATTACGCCAGGGATTGCCTTTTCTATAGTAAATTATTCAAAAAATAATTTTCTACTGTCGCAAATTTTAATTACGCCAGGGATTGCCTTTTCTATAGTAAATTATTCAAAAAATAATTTTCTACTGTCGCAAATTTTAATGGCGCCAGGGATTGCCTTTTCTATAGTAAATTATTCAAAAAATAATTTTTTACTGTCGCAAATTTTAAATATCCCAGGGATTGCCTTTTCTATAGTAAATTATTCAAAAAATAATTTTTTACTGTCGCAAATTTTAATGGCGCCAGGGATTGCCTTTTCTATAGTAAATTTCTCACAAAATAATTTTTTACTATCGCAAATTTTAAGTGCGCCAGGGATTGCCTTTTCTATAGTAAATTATTCAAAAAATAATTTTTTACTGTCGCAAATTTTAAATATCCCAGGGATTGCCTTTTCTATAGTAAATTATTCAAAAAATAATTTTCTACTGTCGCAAATTTTAAGTGCGCCAGGGATTGCCTTTTCTATAGTAAATAATTCAAAAAATAATTTTCTACTGTCGCAAATTTTAAATATCCCAGGGATTGCCTTTTCTATAGTAAATTATTCAAAAAATAATTTTCTACTGTCGCAAATTTTAATGGCGCCAGGGATTGCCTTTTCTATAGTAAATTATTCAAAAAATAATTTTTTACTGTCGCAAATTTTAATGGCGCCAGGGATTGCCTTTTCTATAGTAAATTATTCAAAAAATAATTTTTTACTGTCGCAAATTTAAAATATCCCAGGGATTGCCTTTTCTATAGTAAATTATTCAAAAAATAATTTTTTACTGTCGCAAATTTAAAATATCCCAGGGATTGCCTTTTCTATAGTAAATTTCTCACAAAATAATTTTCAACTGTCGCAAATTTTAATTACGCCAGGGATTGCCTTTTCTATAGTAAATTTCTCACAAAATAATTTTCAACTGTCGCAAATTTTAATTACGCCAGGGATTGCCTTTTCTATAGTAAATTATTCAAAAAATAATTTTCAACTGTCGCAAATTTTAATTACGCCAGGGATTGCCTTTTCTATAGTAAATTATTCAAAAAATAATTTTCTACTGTCGCAATTTTTAAATATCCCAGGGATTGCCTTTTCTATAGTAAATTATTCAAAAAATAATTTTTTACTGTCGCAAATTTTAATGGCGCCAGGGATTGCCTTTTCTATAGTAAATTATTCAAAAAATAATTTTTTACTATCGCAAATTTTAATTACGCCAGGGATTGCCTTTTCTATAGTAAATTATTCAAAAAATAATTTTCTACTGTCGCAAATTTTAAATATCCCAGGGATTGCCTTTTCTATAGTAAATTATTCAAAAAATAATTTTCAACTGTCGCAAATTTTAATTACGCCAGGGATTGCCTTTTCTATAGTAAATTATTCAAAAAATAATTTTCTACTGTCGCAAATTTTAAATATCCCAGGGATTGCCTTTTCTATAGTAAATTATTCAAAAAATAATTTTTTACTGTCGCAAATTTTAATGGCGCCAGGGATTGCCTTTTCTATAGTAAATTATTCAAAAAATAATTTTCTACTGTCGCAAATTTTAATGGCGCCAGGGATTGCCTTTTCCACAGTAAATTATTCAAAAAATAATTTTCTACTGTCGCAAATTTTAAGTGCGCCACGGATTGCCTTTTCTATAGTAAATTATTCAAAAAATAATTTTTTACTGTCGCAAATTTTAAATATCCCAGGGATTGCCTTTTCTATAGCAAATTTCTCACAAAATAATTTTCAACTGTCGCAAATTTTAATTACGCCAGGGATTGCCTTTTCTATAGTAAATTATTCAAAAAATAATTTTTTACTGTCGCAAATTTAAAATATCCCAGGGATTGCCTTTTCCACAGTAAATTATTCAAAAAATAATTTTCTACTGTCGCAAATTTTAATTACGCCAGGGATTGCCTTTTCTATAGTAAATTATTCAAAAAATAATTTTTTACTATCGCAAATTTTAAGTGCGCCAGGGATTGCCTTTTCTATAGTAAATTTCTCACAAAATAATTTTCAACTGTCGCAAATTTTAAATATCCCAGGGATTGCCTTTTCTATAGTAAATTTCTCACAAAATAATTTTCAACTGTCGCAAATTTTAATGGCGCCAGGGATTGCCTTTTCTATAGTAAATAATTCAAAAAATAATTTTCAACTGTCGCAAATTTTAATGGCGCCAGGGATTGCCTTTTCTATAGTAAAATTATTCAAAAAATAATTTTCAACTGTCGCAAATTTTAAGTGCGCCAGGGATTGCCTTTTCTATAGTAAATTATTCAAAAAATAATTTTCAACTGTCGCAAATTTTAAGTGCGCCAGGGATTGCCTTTTCTATAGTAAATTATTCAAAAAATAATTTTCAACTGTCGCAAATTTTAATTACGCCAGGGATTGCCTTTTCTATAGTAAATTTCTCACAAAATAATTTTCAACTGTCGCAAATTTTAATTACGCCAGGGATTGCCTTTTCTATAGTAAATTTCTCACAAAATAATTTTCAACTGTCGCAAATTTTAAGTGCGCCAGGGATTGCCTTTTCTATAGTAAATTATTCAAAAAATAATTTTCAACTGTCGCAAATTTTAATTACGCCAGGGATTGCCTTTTCTATAGTAAATTTCTCACAAAATAATTTTCAACTATCGCAAATTTTAAGTGCGCCAGGGATTGCCTTTTCTATAGTAAATAATTCAAAAAATAATTTTTTACTGTCGCAAATTTTAAATATCCCAGGGATTGCCTTTTCTATAGTAAATAATTCAAAAAATAATTTTCAACTGTCGCAAATTTTAATGGCGCCAGGGATTGCCTTTTCTATAGTAAATTATTCAAAAAATAATTTTCAACTGTCGCAAATTTTAAGTGCGCCAGGGATTGCCTTTTCTATAGTAAATTATTCAAAAAATAATTTTTTACTGTCGCAAATTTAAAATATCCCAGGGATTGCCTTTTCTATAGTAAATTTCTCACAAAATAATTTTCAACTGTCGCAAATTTTAATTACGCCAGGGATTGCCTTTTCTATAGTAAATTATTCAAAAAATAATTTTTTACTATCGCAAATTTTAAAAAAACCCAGGGATTGCCTTTTCCACAGTAAATTATTCAAAAAATAATTTTCTACTGTCGCAAATTTTAATTACGCCAGGGATTGCCTTTTCTATAGTAAATTATTCAAAAAATAATTTTTTACTATCGCAAATTTTAAGTGCGCCAGGGATTGCCTTTTCTATAGTAAATAATTCAAAAAATAATTTTCAACTGTCGCAAATTTTAATGGCGCCAGGGATTGCCTTTTCTATAGTAAATTATTCAAAAAATAATTTTCAACTGTCGCAAATTTTAAGTGCGCCAGGGATTGCCTTTTCTATAGTAAATTATTCAAAAAAATAATTTTTTACTGTCGCAAATTTAAAATATCCCAGGGATTGCCTTTTCTATAGTAAATTTCTCACAAAATAATTTTCAACTGTCGCAAATTTTAATTACGCCAGGGATTGCCTTTTCTATAGTAAATTATTCAAAAAATAATTTTTTACTATCGCAAATTTTAAGTGCGCCAGGGATTGCCTTTTCTATAGTAAATTATTCACAAAATAATTTTCAACTGTCGCAAATTTTAATTACGCCAGGGATTGCCTTTTCTATAGTAAATTTCTCACAAAATAATTTTCAACTATCGCAAATTTTAAGTGCGCCAGGGATTGCCTTTTCTATAGTAAATTATTCAAAAAATAATTTTTTACTATCGCAAATTTAAAATATCCCAGGGATTGCCTTTTCTATAGTAAATTTCTCACAAAATAATTTTCAACTGTCGCAAATTTTAATTACGCCAGGGATTGCCTTTTCTATAGTAAATTATTCAAAAAATAATTTTTTACTATCGCAAATTTTAAGTGCGCCAGGGATTGCCTTTTCTATAGTAAATTATTCACAAAATAATTTTCAACTGTCGCAAATTTTAATTACGCCAGGGATTGCCTTTTCTATAGTAAATTTCTCACAAAATAATTTTCAACTGTCGCAAATTTTAATTACGCCAGGGATTGCCTTTTCTATAGTAAATTTCTCACAAAATAATTTTCAACTGTCGCAAATTTTAATGGCGCCAGGGATTGCCTTTTCTATAGTAAATTTCTCACAAAATAATTTTCAACTGTCGCAAATTTTAATGGCGCCAGGGATTGCCTTTTCTATAGTAAATTATTCAAAAAATAATTTTTTACTATCGCAAATTTTAATTACGCCAGGGATTGCCTTTTCTATAGTAAATTTCTCACAAAATAATTTTCAACTGTCGCAAATTTTAATGGCGCCAGGGATTGCCTTTTCTATAGTAAATTATTCAAAAAATAATTTTTTACTATCGCAAATTTTAATTACGCCAGGGATTGCCTTTTCTATAGTAAATTATTCAAAAAATAATTTTCTACTGTCGCAAATTTTAATTACGCCAGGGATTGCCTTTTCTATAGTAAATTATTCAAAAAATAATTTTTTACTGTCGCAAATTTTAAATATCCCAGGGATTGCCTTTTCTATAGTAAATTTCTCACAAAATAATTTTCAACTGTCGCAAATTTTAAGTGCGCCAGGGATTGCCTTTTCTATAGTAAAATTATTCAAAAAATAATTTTCAACTGTCGCAAATTTTAATTACGCCAGGGATTGCCTTTTCTATAGTAAATTTCTCACAAAATAATTTTCAACTATCGCAAATTTTAAGTGCGCCAGGGATTGCCTTTTCTATAGTAAATTATTCAAAAAATAATTTTTTACTATCGCAAATTTAAAATATCCCAGGGATTGCCTTTTCTATAGTAAATTTCTCACAAAATAATTTTCAACTGTCGCAAATTTTAATTACGCCAGGGATTGCCTTTTCTATAGTAAATTATTCAAAAAATAATTTTTTACTATCGCAAATTTTAAGTGCGCCAGGGATTGCCTTTTCTATAGTAAATTATTCACAAAATAATTTTCAACTGTCGCAAATTTTAATTACGCCAGGGATTGCCTTTTCTATAGTAAATTTCTCACAAAATAATTTTCAACTGTCGCAAATTTTAATGGCGCCAGGGATTGCCTTTTCTATAGTAAATTATTCAAAAAATAATTTTTTACTATCGCAAATTTTAATTACGCCAGGGATTGCCTTTTCTATAGTAAATTTCTCACAAAATAATTTTCAACTGTCGCAAATTTTAATGGCGCCAGGGATTGCCTTTTCTATAGTAAATTATTCAAAAAATAATTTTTTACTATCGCAAATTTTAATTACGCCAGGGATTGCCTTTTCTATAGTAAATTATTCAAAAAATAATTTTCTACTGTCGCAAATTTTAATTACGCCAGGGATTGCCTTTTCCACAGTAAATTATTCAAAAAATAATTTTCTACTGTCGCAAATTTTAAGTGCGCCAGGGATTGCCTTTTCTATAGTAAATTATTCAAAAAATAATTTTTTACTGTCGCAAATTTTAATTACGCCAGGGATTGCCTTTTCTATAGTAAATTATTCAAAAAATAATTTTTTACTGTCGCAAATTTAAAATATCCCAGGGATTGCCTTTTCCACAGTAAATTATTCAAAAAATAATTTTCTACTGTCGCAAATTTTAATTACGCCAGGGATTGCCTTTTCCACAGTAAATTATTCAAAAAATAATTTTCTACTGTCGCAAATTTTAAGTGCGCCAGGGATTGCCTTTTCTATAGTAAATTATTCAAAAAATAATTTTTTACTGTCGCAAATTTTAAATATCCCAGGGATTGCCTTTTCTATAGTAAATTTCTCACAAAATAATTTTCAACTGTCGCAAATTTTAATTACGCCAGGGATTGCCTTTTCTATAGTAAATTATTCAAAAAATAATTTTTTACTGTCGCAAATTTTAATGGCGCCAGGGATTGCCTTTTCTATAGTAAATTATTCAAAAAATAATTTTCAACTGTCGCAAATTTTAATTACGCCAGGGATTGCCTTTTCTATAGTAAATTATTCAAAAAATAATTTTTTACTCTCGCAAATTTTAATTACGCCAGGGATTGCCTTTTCTATAGTAAATTTCTCACAAAATAATTTTCAACTGTCGCAAATTTTAATTACGCCAGGGATTGCCTTTTCTATAGTAAATTATTCAAAAAATAATTTTCAACTGTCGCAAATTTTAAATATCCCAGGGATTGCCTTTTCTATAGTAAATTTCTCACAAAATAATTTTCAACTGTCGCAAATTTTAAATATCCCAGGGATTGCCTTTTCTATAGTAAATTTCTCAAAAAATAATTTTTTACTGTCGCAAATTTTAAATATCCCAGGGACTGCCTTTTCTATAGTAAATTTCTCACAAAATAATTTTCAACTGTCGCAAATTTTAATGGCGCCAGGGATTGCCTTTTCTATAGTAAATTTCTCACAAAATAATTTTCAACTGTCGCAAATTTTAATTACGCCAGGGATTGCCTTTTCTATAGTAAATAATTCAAAAAATAATTTTTTACTGTCGCAAATTTTAATTACGCCAGGGATTGCCTTTTCTATAGTAAATTATTCAAAAAATAATTATCTACTGTCGCAAATTTTAATTACGCCAGGGATTGCCTTTTCTATAGTAAATTATTCAAAAAATAATTTTCTACTGTCGCAAATTTTAATTACGCCAGGGATTGCCTTTTCCACAGTAAATTATTCAAAAAATAATTTTCTACTGTCGCAAGTTTTAATTACGCCAGGGATTGCCTTTTCTATAGTAAATTATTCAAAAAATAATTTTTTACTGTCGCAAATTTTAAATATCCCAGGGATTGCCTTTTCTATAGTAAATTTCTCACAAAATAATTTTCAACTGTCGCAAATTTTAATTACGCCAGGGATTGCCTTTTCTATAGTAAATTATTCAAAAAATAATTTTCTACTGTCGCAAATTTTAATTACGCCAGGGATTGCCTTTTCTATAGTAAATTATTCAAAAAATAATTTTCTACTGTCGCAAATTTTAATTACGCCAGGGATTGCCTTTTCTATAGTAAATAATTCAAAAAATAATTTTTTACTGTCGCAAATTTTAAATATCCCAGGGATTGCCTTTTCTATAGTAAATTTCTCACAAAATAATTTTCAACTGTCGCAAATTTTAATGGCGCCAGGGATTGCCTTTTCTATAGTAAATTATTCAAAAAATAATTTTTTACTGTCGCAAATTTTAAATATCCCAGGGATTGCCTTTTCTATAGTAAATTTCTCACAAAATAATTTTCAACTGTCGCAAATTTTAATGGCGCCAGGGATTGCCTTTTCTATAGTAAATTATTCAAAAAATAATTTTCTACTGTCGCAAATTTTAATTACGCCAGGGATTGCCTTTTCTATAGTAAATTATTCAAAAAATAATTTTCTACTGTCGCAAATTTTAATTACGCCAGGGATTGCCTTTTCTATAGTAAATTATTCAAAAAATAATTTTTTACTGTCGCAAATTTAAAATATCCCAGGGATTGCCTTTTCCACAGTAAATTATTCAAAAAATAATTTTCTACTGTCGCAAATTTTAATTACGCCAGGGATTGCCTTTTCTATAGTAAATTATTCAAAAAATAATTTTTTACTATCGCAAATTTTAAGTGCGCCAGGGATTGCCTTTTCTATAGTAAATTTCTCACAAAATAATTTTCAACTGTAGCAAATTTTAAATATCCCAGGGATTGCCTTTTCTATAGTAAATTTCTCACAAAATAATTTTCAACTGTCGCAAATTTTAATGGCGCCAGGGATTGCCTTTTCTATAGTAAATTATTCAAAAAATAATTTTCTACTGTCGCAAATTTTAATTACGCCAGGGATTGCCTTTTCTATAGTAAATTATTCAAAAAATAATTTTTTACTATCGCAAATTTTAAGTGCGCCAGGGATTGCCTTTTCTATAGTAAATTATTCAAAAAATAATTTTCTACTGTCGCAAATTTTAATTACGCCAGGGATTGCATTTTCTATAGTAAATTTCTCACAAAATAATTTTCAACTGTCGCAAATTTTAATTACGCCAGGGATTGCCTTTTCTATAGTAAATAATTCAAAAAATAATTTTTTACTGTCGCAAATTTTAAATATCCCAGGGATTGCCTTTTCTATAGTAAATTTCTCACAAAATAATTTTCAACTGTCGCAAATTTTAATTACGCCAGGGATTGCCTTTTCTATAGTAAATTATTCAAAAAATAATTTTCTACTGTCGCAAATTTTAATTACGCCAGGGATTGCCTTTTCTATAGTAAATTATTCAAAAAATAATTTTCTACTGTCGCAAATTTTAATTACGCCAGGGATTGCCTTTTCTATAGTAAATTATTCAAAAAATAATTTTTTACTATCGCAAATTTTAAGTGCGCCAGGGATTGCCTTTTCTATAGTAAATTATTCAAAAAATAATTTTCAACTGTCGCAAATTTTAATGGCGCCAGGGATTGCCTTTTCTATAGTAAATTATTCAAAAAATAATTTTCTACTGTCGCAAATTTTAATTACGCCAGGGATTGCCTTTTCTATAGTAAATTATTCAAAAAATAATTTTTTTACTGTCGCAAATTTTAAATATCCCAGGGATTGCCTTTTCTATAGTAAATTTCTCACAAAATAATTTTCAACTGTCGCAAATTTTAATGGCGCCAGGGATTGCCTTTTCTATAGTAAATTATTCAAAAAATAAGTTTTTACTGTCGCAAATTTTAAAATATCCCAGGGATTGCCTTTTCTATAGTAAATTATTCAAAAAATAATTTTTTTACTTATCGCAAATTTTAAGTGCGCCAGGGATTGCCTTTTCTATAGTAAATTATTCAAAAAATAATTTTTTACTATCGCAAATTTTAAGTGCGCCAGGGATTGCCTTTTCTATAGTAAATTATTCAAAAAATAATTTTCAACTGTCGCAAATTTTAATGGCGCCAGGGATTGCCTTTTCTATAGTAAATTATTCAAAAAATAATTTTCTACTGTCGCAAATTTTAATTACGCCAGGGATTGCCTTTTCTATAGTAAATTATTCAAAAAATAATTTTTTACTATCGCAAATTTTAATTACGCCAGGGGATTGCCTTTTCTATAGTAAATTATTCAAAAATAATTTTTTTACTGTCGCAAATTTAAAATATCCCAGGGATTGCCTTTTCCACAGTAAATTATTCAAAAAATAATTTTCTACTGTCGCAAATTTTAATTACGCCAGGGATTGCCTTTTCTATAGTAAATTATTCAAAAAATAATTTTCAACTGTCGCAAATTTTAAGTGCGCCAGGGATTGCCTTTTCTATAGTAAATTATTCAAAAAATAATTTTTTACTGTCGCAAATTTTAATGGCGCCAGGGATTGCCTTTTTCTATAGTAAATTATTCAAAAAATAATTTTCTACTGTCGCAAATTTTAATTACGCCAGGGATTGCCTTTTCTATAGTAAATTATTCAAAAAATAATTTTTTACTATCGCAAATTTTAATTACGCCAGGGATTGCCTTTTCTATAGTAAATTATTCAAAAAATAATTTTTTACTGTCGCAAATTTAAAATATCCCAGGGATTGCCTTTTCCACAGTAAATTATTCAAAAAATAATTTTCTACTGTCGCAAATTTTAATTACGCCAGGGATTGCCTTTTCTATAGTAAATTCTCACAAAATAATTTTCTAACTGTCGCAAATTTTAAATATCCCAGGGATTGCCCTTTTCTATAGTAAATTTCTCACAAATAATTTTCAACTGTCGCAAATTTTAATGGCGCCAGGGATTGCCTTTTCTATAGTAAATTATTCAAAAAATAATTTTTTACTATCGCAAATTTTAAGTGCGCCAGGGATTGCCTTTTCTATAGTAAATAATTTCAAAAAATAATTTTCAACTGTCGCAAATTTTAATGGCGCCAGGGATTGCCTTTTCTATAGTAAATTATTCAAAAAATAATTTTTTACTGTCGCAAATTTAAAATATCCCAGGGATTGCCTTTTCCACAGTAAATTATTCAAAAAATAATTTTTTACTGTCGCAAATTTTAATTACGCCAGGGATTGCCTTTTCTATAGTAAATTATTCAAAAAATAATTTTTTACTATCGCAAATTTTAAGTGCGCCAGGGATTGCCTTTTCTATAGTAAATTATTCAAAAAATAATTTTCAACTGTCGCAAATTTTAATTACGCCAGGGATTGCCTTTTCTATAGTAAATTATTCAAAAAATAATTTTCAACTGTCGCAAATTTTAATGGCGCCAGGGATTGCCTTTTCTATAGTAAATTATTCAAAAAATAATTTTCTACTGTCGCAAATTTTAATTACGCCAGGGATTGCCTTTTCTATAGTAAATTATTCAAAAAATAATTTTCAACTGTCGCAAATTTTAATGGCGCCAGGGATTGCCTTTTATATAGTAAATTATTCAAAAAATAATTTTCTACTGTCGCAAATTTTAATTACGCCAGGGATTGCCTTTTCTATAGTAAATAATTCAAAAAATAATTTTTTACTGTCGCAAATTTTAAATATCCCAGGGATTGCCTTTTCTATAGTAAATTATTCAAAAAATAATTTTTTACTATCGCAAATTTTAAGTGCGCCAGGGATTGCCTTTTCTATAGTAAATTATTCAAAAAATAATTTTTTACTATCGCAAATTTTAAGTGCGCCAGGGATTGCCTTTTCTATAGTAAATTATTCAAAAAATAATTTTTTACTATCGCAAATTTTAATTACGCCAGGGATTGCCTTTTCTATAGTAAATTATTCAAAAAATAATTTTCTACTGTCGCAAATTTTAATTACGCCAGGGATTGCCTTTTCTATAGTAAATTATTCAAAAAATAATTTTTTACTATCGCAAGTTTTAAATATCCCAGGGATTGCCTTTTCTATAGTAAATTATTCAAAAAATAATTTTCTACTGTCGCAAATTTTAAATATCCCAGGGATTGCCTTTTCTATAGTAAATTTCTCACAAAATAATTTTCAACTGTCGCAAATTTTAATGGCGCCAGGGATTGCCTTTTCTATAGTAAATTATTCAAAAAATAATTTTTTACTGTCGCAAATTTTAAATATCCCAGGGATTGCCTTTTCTATAGTAAATTATTCAAAAAATAATTTTTTACTATCGCAAATTTTAAGTGCGCCAGGGATTGCCTTTTCTATAGTAAATTATTCAAAAAATAATTTTTTACTATCGCAAATTTTAAGTGCGCCAGGGATTGCCTTTTCTATAGTAAATTATTCAAAAAATAATTTTTTACTATCGCAAATTTTAAGTGCGCCAGGGATTGCCTTTTCTATAGTAAATAATTCAAAAAATAATTTTCAACTGTCGCAAATTTTAATGGCGCCAGGGATTGCCTTTTCTATAGTAAATTATTCAAAAAATAATTTTTTACTGTCGCAAATTTTAAATATCCCAGGGATTGCCTTTTCTATAGTAAATTTCTCACAAAATAATTTTCAACTGTCGCAAATTTTAATGGCGCCAGGGATTGCCTTTTCTATAGTAAATTATTCAAAAAATAATTTTTTACTGTCGCAAATTTTAATTACGCCAGGGATTGCCTTTTCTATAGTAAATTATTCAAAAAATAATTTTCAACTGTCGCAAATTTTAATGGCGCCAGGGATTGCCTTTTCTATAGTAAATTATTCAAAAAATAATTTTTTACTGTCGCAAATTTTAATTACGCCAGGGATTGCCTTTTCTATAGTAAATTATTCAAAAAATAATTTTTTACTATCGCAAATTTTAAGTGCGCCAGGGATTGCCTTTTCTATAGTAAATTATTCAAAAAATAATTTTTTACTATCGCAAATTTTAAGTGCGCCAGGGATTGCCTTTTCTATAGTAAATAATTCAAAAAATAATTTTTTACTGTCGCAAATTTTAAATATCCCAGGGATTGCCTTTTCTATAGTAAATTTCTCACAAAATAATTTTCAACTGTCGCAAATTTTAATTACGCCAGGGATTGCCTTTTCTACAGTAAATTTCTCACAAAATAATTTTCAACTGTCGCAAATTTTAATGGCGCCAGGGATTGCCTTTTCTATAGTAAATTATTCAAAAAATAATTTTTTACTGTCGCAAATTTTAATTACGCCAGGGATTGCCTTTTCTATAGTAAATTATTCAAAAAATAATTTTCAACTGTCGCAAATTTTAATGGCGCCAGGGATTGCCTTTTCTATAGTAAATTATTCAAAAAATAATTTTTTACTGTCGCAAATTTTAATTACGCCAGGGATTGCCTTTTCTATAGTAAATTATTCAAAAAATAATTTTTTACTATCGCAAATTTTAAGTGCGCCAGGGATTGCCTTTTCTATAGTAAATTATTCAAAAAATAATTTTTTACTATCGCAAATTTTAAGTGCGCCAGGGATTGCCTTTTCTATAGTAAATAATTCAAAAAATAATTTTTTACTGTCGCAAATTTTAAATATCCCAGGGATTGCCTTTTCTATAGTAAATTTCTCACAAAATAATTTTCAACTGTCGCAAATTTTAATTACGCCAGGGATTGCCTTTTCTATAGTAAATTTCTCACAAAATAATTTTCAACTGTCGCAAATTTTAATGGCGCCAGGGATTGCCTTTTCTATAGTAAATTATTCAAAAAATAATTTTCTACTGTCGCAAATTTTAAATATCCCAGGGATTGCCTTTTCTATAGTAAATTTCTCACAAAATAATTTTCAACTGTCGCAAATTTTAATGGCGCCAGGGATTGCCTTTTCTATAGTAAATTATTCAAAAAATAATTTTCTACTGTCGCAAATTTTAATTACGCCAGGGATTGCCTTTTCTATAGTAAATTATTCAAAAAATAATTTTTTACTGTCGCAAATTTTAAATATCCCAGGGATTGCCTTTTCTATAGTAAATTTCTCACAAAATAATTTTCAACTGTCGCAAATTTTAATGGCGCCAGGGATTGCCTTTTCTATAGTAAATTATTCAAAAAATAATTTTTTACTGTCGCAAATTTTAAATATCCCAGGGATTGCCTTTTCTATAGTAAATTATTCAAAAAATAATTTTTTACTATCGCAAATTTTAAGTGCGCCAGGGATTGCCTTTTCTATAGTAAATTATTCAAAAAATAATTTTTTACTATCGCAAATTTTAAGTGCGCCAGGGATTGCCTTTTCTATAGTAAATTATTCAAAAAATAATTTTTTACTATCGCAAGTTTTAATTACGCCAGGGATTGCCTTTTCTATAGTAAATTATTCAAAAAATAATTTTTTACTGTCGCAAATTTAAAATATCCCAGGGATTGCCTTTTCCACAGTAAATTATTCAAAAAATAATTTTTTACTGTCGCAAATTTTAATTACGCCAGGATTGCCTTTTCTATAGTAAATTATTCAAAAAATAATTTTTTACTATCGCAAATTTTAAGTGCGCCAGGGATTGCCTTTTCTATAGTAAATTATTCAAAAAATAATTTTTTACTATCGCAAATTTTAAGTGCGCCAGGGATTGCCTTTTCTATAGTAAATAATTCAAAAAATAATTTTTTACTGTCGCAAATTTTAAATATCCCAGGGATTGCCTTTTCTATAGTAAATTTCTCACAAAATAATTTTCAACTGTCGCAAATTTTAATTACGCCAGGGATTGCCTTTTCTATAGTAAATTTCTCACAAAATAATTTTCAACTGTCGCAAATTTTAATGGCGCCAGGGATTGCCTTTTCTATAGTAAATTATTCAAAAAATAATTTTCTACTGTCGCAAATTTTAAATATCCCAGGGATTGCCTTTTCTATAGTAAATTTCTCACAAAATAATTTTCAACTGTCGCAAATTTTAATGGCGCCAGGGATTGCCTTTTCTATAGTAAATTATTCAAAAAATAATTTTCTACTGTCGCAAATTTTAATTACGCCAGGGATTGCCTTTTCTATAGTAAATTATTCAAAAAATAATTTTTTACTGTCGCAAATTTTAAATATCCCAGGGATTGCCTTTTCTATAGTAAATTTCTCACAAAATAATTTTCAACTGTCGCAAATTTTAATGGCGCCAGGGATTGCCTTTTCTATAGTAAATTATTCAAAAAATAATTTTTTACTGTCGCAAATTTTAAATATCCCAGGGATTGCCTTTTCTATAGTAAATTATTCAAAAAATAATTTTTTACTATCGCAAATTTTAAGTGCGCCAGGGATTGCCTTTTCTATAGTAAATTATTCAAAAAATAATTTTTTACTATCGCAAATTTTAAGTGCGCCAGGGATTGCCTTTTCTATAGTAAATTATTCAAAAAATAATTTTTTACTATCGCAAGTTTTAATTACGCCAGGGATTGCCTTTTCTATAGTAAATTATTCAAAAAATAATTTTTTACTGTCGCAAATTTAAAATATCCCAGGGATTGCCTTTTCCACAGTAAATTATTCAAAAAATAATTTTCTACTGTCGCAAATTTTAATTACGCCAGGGATTGCCTTTTCTATAGTAAATTATTCAAAAAATAATTTTTTACTGTCGCAAATTTTAAGTGCGCCAGGGATTGCCTTTTCCACAGTAAATTATTCAAAAAATAATTTTCTACTGTCGCAAATTTTAATTACGCCAGGGATTGCCTTTTCTATAGTAAATAATTCAAAAAATAATTTTTTACTGTCGCAAATTTTAAATATCCCAGGGATTGCCTTTTCTATAGTAAATTATTCAAAAAATAATTTTTTACTATCGCAAGTTTTAATTACGCCAGGGATTGCCTTTTCTATAGTAAATTATTCAAAAAATAATTTTTTACTGTCGCAAATTTTAAATATCCCAGGGATTGCCTTTTCTATAGTAAATTATTCAAAAAATAATTTTTTACTATCGCAAGTTTTAATTACGCCAGGGATTGCCTTTTCTATAGTAAATTATTCAAAAAATAATTTTTTACTGTCGCAAATTTAAAATATCCCAGGGATTGCCTTTTCCACAGTAAATTATTCAAAAAATAATTTTCTACTGTCGCAAATTTTAATTACGCCAGGGATTGCCTTTTCTATAGTAAATTATTCAAAAAATAATTTTCTACTGTCGCAAATTTTAATTACGCCAGGGATTGCCTTTTCTATAGTAAATTATTCAAAAAATAATTTTTTACTATCGCAAGTTTTAATTACGCCAGGGATTGCCTTTTCTATAGTAAATTATTCAAAAAATAATTTTTTACTGTCGCAAATTTAAAATATCCCAGGGATTGCCTTTTCCACAGTAAATTATTCAAAAAATAATTTTCTACTGTCGCAAATTTTAATTACGCCAGGGATTGCCTTTTCTATAGTAAATTTCTCACAAAATAATTTTCAACTGTCGCAAATTTTAATGGCGCCAGGGATTGCCTTTTCTATAGTAAATTATTCAAAAAATAATTTTTTACTGTCGCAAATTTAAAATATCCCAGGGATTGCCTTTTCCACAGTAAATTATTCAAAAAATAATTTTTTACTATCATAAGTTTTAATTACGCCAGGGATTGCCTTTTCTATAGTAAATTATTCAAAAATAATTTTTTACTGTCGCAAATTTTAAATATCCCAGGGATTGCCTTTTCTATAGTAAATTTCTCACAAAATAATTTTCAACTGTCGCAAATTTTAATTACGCCAGGGATTGCCTTTTCTATAGTAAATTTCTCACAAAATAATTTTCAACTGTCGCAAATTTTAAGTGCGCCAGGGATTGCCTTTTCTATAGTAAATTATTCAAAAAATAATTTTTTACTGTCGCAAATTTTAAATATCCCAGGGATTGCCTTTTCTATAGTAAATTTCTCACAAAATAATTTTCTACTGTCGCAAATTTTAATTACGCCAGGGATTGCCTTTTCTATAGTAAATAATTCAAAAAATAATTTTTTACTGTCGCAAATTTTAAATATCCCAGGGATTGCCTTTTCTATAGTAAATTTCTCACAAAATAATTTTCAACTGTCGCAAATTTTAATGGCGCCAGGGATTGCCTTTTCTATAGTAAATTATTCAAAAAATAATTTTCTACTGTCGCAAATTTTAATTACGCCAGGGATTGCCTTTTCTATAGTAAATTATTCAAAAAATAATTTTTTACTATCGCAAGTTTTAATTACGCCAGGGATTGCCTTTTCCACAGTAAATTATTCAAAAAATAATTTTCTACTGTCGCAAATTTTAATTACGCCAGGGATTGCCTTTTCTATAGTAAATTTCTCACAAAATAATTTTCAACTGTCGCAAATTTTAATGGCGCCAGGGATTGCCTTTTCTATAGTAAATTATTCAAAAAATAATTTTTTACTGTCGCAAATTTAAAATATCCCAGGGATTGCCTTTTCCACAGTAAATTATTCAAAAAATAATTTTTTACTATCATAAGTTTTAATTACGCCAGGGATTGCCTTTTCTATAGTAAATTATTCAAAAATAATTTTTTACTGTCGCAAATTTTAAATATCCCAGGGATTGCCTTTTCTATAGTAAATTTCTCACAAAATAATTTTCAACTGTCGCAAATTTTAATTACGCCAGGGATTGCCTTTTCTATAGTAAATTTCTCACAAAATAATTTTCAACTGTCGCAAATTTTAAGTGCGCCAGGGATTGCCTTTTCTATAGTAAATTATTCAAAAAATAATTTTTTACTGTCGCAAATTTTAAATATCCCAGGGATTGCCTTTTCTATAGTAAATTTCTCACAAAATAATTTTCTACTGTCGCAAATTTTAATTACGCCAGGGATTGCCTTTTCTATAGTAAATAATTCAAAAAATAATTTTTTACTGTCGCAAATTTTAAATATCCCAGGGATTGCCTTTTCTATAGTAAATTTCTCACAAAATAATTTTCAACTGTCGCAAATTTTAATGGCGCCAGGGATTGCCTTTTCTATAGTAAATTATTCAAAAAATAATTTTCTACTGTCGCAAATTTTAATTACGCCAGGGATTGCCTTTTCTATAGTAAATTATTCAAAAAATAATTTTTTACTATCGCAAGTTTTAATTACGCCAGGGATTGCCTTTTCTATAGTAAATTATTCAAAAAATAATTTTCTACTGTCGCAAATTTTAATTACGCCAGGGGTTGCCTTTTCTATAGTAAATTATTCAAAAAATAATTTTTTACTATCGCAAATTTTAAGTGCGCCAGGGATTGCCTTTTCTATAGTAAATTATTCAAAAAATAATTTTCTACTGTCGCAAATTTTAATTACGCCAGGGATTGCCTTTTCTATAGTAAATTATTCAAAAAATAATTTTTTACTATCGCAAATTTTAAGTGCGCCAGGGATTGCCTTTTCTATAGTAAATTATTCAAAAAATAATTTTTTACTGTCGCAAATTTAAAATATCCCAGGGATTGCCTTTTCCACAGTAAATTATTCAAAAAATAATTTTCTACTGTCGCAAATTTTAATTACGCCAGGGATTGCCTTTTCTATAGTAAATAATTCAAAAAATAATTTTTTACTGTCGCAAATTTTAATTACGCCAGGGATTGCCTTTTCTATAGTAAATTATTCAAAAAATAATTTTTTACTATCATAAGTTTTAATTACGCCAGGGATTGCCTTTTCTATAGTAAATTATTCAAAAATAATTTTTTACTGTCGCAAATTTTAAATATCCCAGGGATTGCCTTTTCTATAGTAAATTTCTCACAAAATAATTTTCAACTGTCGCAAATTTTAATTACGCCAGGGATTGCCTTTTCTATAGTAAATAATTCAAAAAATAATTTTTTACTGTCGCAAATTTTAAATATCCCAGGGATTGCCTTTTCTATAGTAAATTTCTCACAAAATAATTTTCAACTGTCGCAAATTTTAATTACGCCAGGGATTGCCTTTTCTATAGTAAATTATTCAAAAAATAATTTTCTACTGTCGCAAATTTTAATTACGCCAGGGATTGCCTTTTCTATAGTAAATTATTCAAAAAATAATTTTTTACTGTCGCAAATTTAAAATATCCCAGGGATTGCCTTTTCCACAGTAAATTATTCAAAAAATAATTTTTTACTATCGCAAATTTTAAGTGCGCCAGGGATTGCCTTTTCTATAGTAAATTATTCAAAAAATAATTTTTTCCTGTCGCAAATTTAAAATATCCCAGGGATTGCCTTTTCCACAGTAAATTATTCAAAAAATAATTTTTTACTATCATAAGTTTTAATTACGCCAGGGATTGCCTTTTCTATAGTAAATTATTCAAAAATAATTTTTTACTGTCGCAAATTTTAAATATCCCAGGGATTGCCTTTTCTATAGTAAATTTCTCACAAAATAATTTTCAACTGTCGCAAATTTTAATTACGCCAGGGATTGCCTTTTCTATAGTAAATTTCCCACAAAATAATTTTCAACTGTCGCAAATTTTAAGTGCGCCAGGGATTGCCTTTTCTATAGTAAATTATTCAAAAAATAATTTTTTACTGTCGCAAATTTTAAATATCCCAGGGATTGCCTTTTCCACAGTAAATTATTCAAAAAATAATTTTCTACTGTCGCAAATTTTAATTACGCCAGGGATTGCCTTTTCTATAGTAAATAATTCAAAAAATAATTTTTTACTGTCGCAAATTTTAAATATCCCAGGGATTGCCTTTTCTATAGTAAATTTCTCACAAAATAATTTTCAACTGTCGCAAATTTTAATGGCGCCAGGGATTGCCTTTTCTATAGTAAATTATTCAAAAAATAATTTTTTACTATCGCAAATTTTAAGTGCGCCAGGGATTGCCTTTTCTATAGTAAATTATTCAAAAAATAATTTTTTACTATCGCAAGTTTTAATTACGCCAGGGATTGCCTTTTCTATAGTAAATTATTCAAAAAATAATTTTCTACTGTCGCAAATTTTAATTACGCCAGGGATTGCCTTTTCTATAGTAAATTATTCAAAAAATAATTTTTTACTATCGCAAATTTTAAGTGCGCCAGGGATTGCCTTTTCTATAGTAAATTATTCAAAAAATAATTTTCTACTGTCGCAAATTTTAATTACGCCAGGGATTGCCTTTTCTATAGTAAATTATTCAAAAAATAATTTTTTACTATCGCAAATTTTAAGTGCGCCAGGGATTGCCTTTTCTATAGTAAATTATTCAAAAAATAATTTTTTACTGTCGCAAATTTAAAATATCCCAGGGATTGCCTTTTCCACAGTAAATTATTCAAAAAATAATTTTCTACTGTCGCAAATTTTAATTACGCCAGGGATTGCCTTTTCTATAGTAAATAATTCAAAAAATAATTTTTTACTGTCGCAAATTTTAATTACGCCAGGGATTGCCTTTTCTATAGTAAATTATTCAAAAAATAATTTTTTACTATCATAAGTTTTAATTACGCCAGGGATTGCCTTTTCTATAGTAAATTATTCAAAAATAATTTTTTACTGTCGCAAATTTTAAATATCCCAGGGATTGCCTTTTCTATAGTAAATTTCTCACAAAATAATTTTCAACTGTCGCAAATTTTAATTACGCCAGGGATTGCCTTTTCTATAGTAAATAATTCAAAAAATAATTTTTTACTGTCGCAAATTTTAAATATCCCAGGGATTGCCTTTTCTATAGTAAATTTCTCACAAAATAATTTTCAACTGTCGCAAATTTTAATTACGCCAGGGATTGCCTTTTCTATAGTAAATTATTCAAAAAATAATTTTCTACTGTCGCAAATTTTAATTACGCCAGGGATTGCCTTTTCTATAGTAAATTATTCAAAATATAATTTTTTACTATCGCAAATTTTAAGTGCGCCAGGGATTGCCTTTTCTATAGTAAATTATTCAAAAAATAATTTTTTACTGTCGCAAATTTAAAATATCCCAGGGATTGCCTTTTCCACAGTAAATTATTCAAAAAATAATTTTCTACTGTCGCAAATTTTAATTACGCCAGGGATTGCCTTTTCTATAGTAAATTATTCAAAAAATAATTTTTTACTATCGCAAATTTTAAGTGCGCCAGGGATTGCCTTTTCTATAGTAAATTATTCAAAAAATAATTTTTTACTATCGCAAATTTTAAGTGCGCCAGGGATTGCCTTTTCTATAGTAAATTATTCAAAAAATAATTTTTTACTATCATAAGTTTTAATTACGCCAGGGATTGCCTTTTCTATAGTAAATTATTCAAAAAATAATTTTCTACTGTCGCAAATTTTAATTACGCCAGGGATTGCCTTTTCTATAGTAAATAATTCAAAAAATAATTTTTTACTGTCGCAAATTTTAAGTGCGCCAGGGATTGCCTTTTCTATAGTAAATTATTCAAAAAATAATTTTTTACTGTCGCAAATTTAAAATATCCCAGGGATTGCCTTTTCCACAGTAAATTTTTCAAAAAATAATTTTCTACTGTCGCAAATTTTAATTACGCCAGGGATTGCCTTTTCTATAGTAAATTTCTCACAAAATAATTTTCAACTGTCGCAAATTTTAATGGCGCCAGGGATTGCCTTTTCTATAGTAAATTATTCAAAAAATAATTTTTTACTATCGCAAGTTTTAATTACGCCAGGGATTGCCTTTTCTATAGTAAATTATTCAAAAAATAATTTTTTACTGTCGCAAATTTAAAATATCCCAGGGATTGCCTTTTCCACAGTAAATTATTCAAAAAATAATTTTCTACTGTCGCAAATTTTAATTACGCCAGGGATTGCCTTTTCTATAGTAAATTATTCAAAAAATAATTTTCTACTGTCGCAAATTTTAATTACGCCAGGGATTGCCTTTTCTATAGTAAATTATTCAAAAAATAATTTTTTACTATCGCAAGTTTTAATTACGCCAGGGATTGCCTTTTCTATAGTAAATTATTCAAAAAATAATTTTTTACTGTCGCAAATTTAAAATATCCCAGGGATTGCCTTTTCCACAGTAAATTATTCAAAAAATAATTTTCTACTGTCGCAAATTTTAATTACGCCAGGGATTGCCTTTTCTATAGTAAATAATTCAAAAAATAATTTTTTACTGTCGCAAATTTTAAATATCCCAGGGATTGCCTTTTCTATAGTAAATTTCTCACAAAATAATTTTCAACTGTCGCAAATTTTAATTACGCCAGGGATTGCCTTTTCTATAGTAAATTATTCAAAAAATAATTTTCTACTGTCGCAAATTTTAATTACGCCAGGGATTGCCTTTTCTATAGTAAATTATTCAAAAAATAATTTTTTACTATCGCAAATTTTAAGTGCGCCAGGGATTGCCTTTTCTATAGTAAATTATTCAAAAAATAATTTTTTACTGTCGCAAATTTAAAATATCCCAGGGATTGCCTTTTCCACAGTAAATTATTCAAAAAATAATTTTCTACTGTCGCAAATTTTAATTACGCCAGGGATTGCCTTTTCTATAGTAAATTATTCAAAAAATAATTTTTTACTATCGCAAATTTTAAGTGCGCCAGGGATTGCCTTTTCTATAGTAAATTATTCAAAAAATAATTTTTTACTATCGCAAATTTTAAGTGCGCCAGGGATTGCCTTTTCTATAGTAAATTATTCAAAAAATAATTTTTTACTGTCGCAAATTTAAAATATCCCAGGGATTGCCTTTTCCACAGTAAATTATTCAAAAAATAATTTTCTACTGTCGCAAATTTTAATTACGCCAGGGATTGCCTTTTCTATAGTAAATTATTCAAAAAATAATTTTTTACTATCGCAAATTTTAAGTGCGCCAGGGATTGCCTTTTCTATAGTAAATTATTCAAAAAATAATTTTTTACTATCGCAAATTTTAAGTGCGCCAGGGATTGCCTTTTCTATAGTAAATTATTCAAAAAATAATTTTTTACTATCATAAGTTTTAATTACGCCAGGGATTGCCTTTTCTATAGTAAATTATTCAAAAAATAATTTTCTACTGTCGCAAATTTTAATTACGCCAGGGATTGCCTTTTCTATAGTAAATAATTCAAAAAATAATTTTTTACTGTCGCAAATTTTAAGTGCGCCAGGGATTGCCTTTTCTATAGTAAATTATTCAAAAAATAATTTTTTACTGTCGCAAATTTAAAATATCCCAGGGGTTGCCTTTTCCACAGTAAATTATTCAAAAAATAATTTTCTACTGTCGCAAATTTTAATTACGCCAGGGATTGCCTTTTCTATAGTAAATTTCTCACAAAATAATTTTCAACTGTCGCAAATTTTAATGGCGCCAGGGATTGCCTTTTCTATAGTAAATTATTCAAAAAATAATTTTTTACTATCGCAAGTTTTAATTACGCCAGGGATTGCCTTTTCTATAGTAAATTATTCAAAAAATAATTTTTTACTATCGCAAATTTTAAGTGCGCCAGGGATTGCCTTTTCTATAGTAAATTATTCAAAAAATAATTTTTTACTGTCGCAAATTTAAAATATCCCAGGGATTGCCTTTTCCACAGTAAATTATTCAAAAAATAATTTTCTACTGTCGCAAATTTTAATTACGCCAGGGATTGCCTTTTCTATAGTAAATTATTCAAAAAATAATTTTTTACTATCGCAAATTTTAAGTGCGCCAGGGATTGCCTTTTCTATAGTAAATTATTCAAAAAATAATTTTTTACTATCGCAAATTTTAAGTGCGCCAGGGATTGCCTTTTCTATAGTAAATTATTCAAAAAATAATTTTTTACTATCGCAAGTTTTAATTACGCCAGGGATTGCCTTTTCTATAGTAAATTATTCAAAAAATAATTTTTTACTGTCGCAAATTTAAAATATCCCAGGGATTGCCTTTTCCACAGTAAATTATTCAAAAAATAATTTTCTACTGTCGCAAATTTTAATTACGCCAGGGATTGCCTTTTCTATAGTAAATAATTCAAAAAATAATTTTTTACTGTCGCAAATTTTAAATATCCCAGGGTTTGCCTTTTCTATAGTAAATTTCTCACAAAATAATTTTCAACTGTCGCAAATTTTAATGGCGCCAGGGATTGCCTTTTCTATAGTAAATTATTCAAAAAATAATTTTTTACTATCGCAAATTTTAAGTGCGCCAGGGATTGCCTTTTCTATAGTAAATTATTCAAAAAATAATTTTTTACTATCGCAAGTTTTAATTACGCCAGGGATTGCCTTTTCTATAGTAAATTATTCAAAAAATAATTTTCTACTGTCGCAAATTTTAATTACGCCAGGGATTGCCTTTTCTATAGTAAATTATTCAAAAAATAATTTTTTACTATCGCAAATTTTAAGTGCGCCAGGGATTGCCTTTTCTATAGTAAATTATTCAAAAAATAATTTTCTACTGTCGCAAATTTTAATTACGCCAGGGATTGCCTTTTCTATAGTAAATTATTCAAAAAATAATTTTTTACTATCGCAAATTTTAAGTGCGCCAGGGATTGCCTTTTCTATAGTAAATTATTCAAAAAATAATTTTTTACTGTCGCAAATTTAAAATATCCCAGGGATTGCCTTTTCCACAGTAAATTATTCAAAAAATAATTTTCTACTGTCGCAAATTTTAATTACGCCAGGGATTGCCTTTTCTATAGTAAATAATTCAAAAAATAATTTTTTACTGTCGCAAATTTTAATTACGCCAGGGATTGCCTTTTCTATAGTAAATTATTCAAAAAATAATTTTTTACTATCATAAGTTTTAATTACGCCAGGGATTGCCTTTTCTATAGTAAATTATTCAAAAATAATTTTTTACTGTCGCAAATTTTAAATATCCCAGGGATTGCCTTTTCTATAGTAAATTTCTCACAAAATAATTTTCAACTGTCGCAAATTTTAATTACGCCAGGGATTGCCTTTTCTATAGTAAATTTCTCACAAAATAATTTTCAACTGTCGCAAATTTTAAGTGCGCCAGGGATTGCCTTTTCTATAGTAAATTATTCAAAAAATAATTTTCTACTGTCGCAAATTTTAATTACGCCAGGGATTGCCTTTTCTATAGTAAATTATTCAAAAAATAATTTTTTACTATCGCAAATTTTAAGTGCGCCAGGGATTGCCTTTTCTATAGTAAATTATTCAAAAAATAATTTTTTACTATCGCAAATTTTAATTACGCCAGGGATTGCCTTTTCTATAGTAAATTATTCAAAAAATAATTTTTTACTATCGCAAGTTTTAATTACGCCAGGGATTGCCTTTTCTATAGTAAATTATTCAAAAAATAATTTTTTACTGTCGCAAATTTAAAATATCCCAGGGATTGCCTTTTCCACAGTAAATTATTCAAAAAATAATTTTCTACTGTCGCAAATTTTAATTACGCCAGGGATTGCCTTTTCTATAGTAAATAATTCAAAAAATAATTTTTTACTGTCGCAAATTTTAAATATCCCAGGGATTGCCTTTTCTATAGTAAATTTCTCACAAAATAATTTTCAACTGTCGCAAATTTTAATTACGCCAGGGATTGCCTTTTCTATAGTAAATTATTCAAAAAATAATTTTCTACTGTCGCAAATTTTAATTACGCCAGGGATTGCCTTTTCTATAGTAAATTATTCAAAAAATAATTTTTTACTATCGCAAATTTTAAGTGCGCCAGGGATTGCCTTTTCTATAGTAAATTATTCAAAAAATAATTTTTTACTGTCGCAAATTTAAAATATCCCAGGGATTGCCTTTTCCACAGTAAATTATTCAAAAAATAATTTTCTACTGTCGCAAATTTTAATTACGCCAGGGATTGCCTTTTCTATAGTAAATTATTCAAAAAATAATTTTTTACTATCGCAAATTTTAAGTGCGCCAGGGATTGCCTTTTCTATAGTAAATTATTCAAAAAATAATTTTTTACTGTCGCAAATTTAAAATATCCCAGGGATTGCCTTTTCCACAGTAAATTATTCAAAAAATAATTTTCTACTGTCGCAAATTTTAATTACGCCAGGGATTGCCTTTTCTATAGTAAATTATTCAAAAAATAATTTTCTACTGTCGCAAATTTTAATTACGCCAGGGATTGCCTTTTCTATAGTAAATTATTCAAAAAATAATTTTTTACTATCGCAAGTTTTAATTACGCCAGGGATTGCCTTTTCTATAGTAAATTATTCAAAAAATAATTTTTTACTGTCGCAAATTTAAAATATCCCAGGGATTGCCTTTTCCACAGTAAATTATTCAAAAAATAATTTTCTACTGTCGCAAATTTTAATTACGCCAGGGATTGCCTTTTCTATAGTAAATTTCTCACAAAATAATTTTCAACTGTCGCAAATTTTAATGGCGCCAGGGATTGCCTTTTCTATAGTAAATTATTCAAAAAATAATTTTTTACTATCGCAAGTTTTAATTACGCCAGGGATTGCCTTTTCTATAGTAAATTATTCAAAAAATAATTTTTTACTGTCGCAAATTTAAAATATCCCAGGGATTGCCTTTTCCACAGTAAATTATTCAAAAAATAATTTTCTACTGTCGCAAATTTTAATTACGCCAGGGATTGCCTTTTCTATAGTAAATTATTCAAAAAATAATTTTCTACTGTCGCAAATTTTAATTACGCCAGGGATTGCCTTTTCTATAGTAAATTATTCAAAAAATAATTTTTTACTATCGCAAGTTTTAATTACGCCAGGGATTGCCTTTTCTATAGTAAATTATTCAAAAAATAATTTTTTACTGTCGCAAATTTAAAATATCCCAGGGATTGCCTTTTCCACAGTAAATTATTCAAAAAATAATTTTCTACTGTCGCAAATTTTAATTACGCCAGGGATTGCCTTTTCTATAGTAAATAATTCAAAAAATAATTTTTTACTGTCGCAAATTTTAAATATCCCAGGGATTGCCTTTTCTATAGTAAATTTCTCACAAAATAATTTTCAACTGTCGCAAATTTTAATTACGCCAGGGATTGCCTTTTCTATAGTAAATTATTCAAAAAATAATTTTCTACTGTCGCAAATTTTAATTACGCCAGGGATTGCCTTTTCTATAGTAAATTATTCAAAAAATAATTTTTTACTATCGCAAATTTTAAGTGCGCCAGGGATTGCCTTTTCTATAGTAAATTATTCAAAAAATAATTTTTTACTGTCGCAAATTTAAAATATCCCAGGGATTGCCTTTTCCACAGTAAATTATTCAAAAAATAATTTTCTACTGTCGCAAATTTTAATTACGCCAGGGATTGCCTTTTCTATAGTAAATTATTCAAAAAATAATTTTTTACTATCGCAAATTTTAAGTGCGCCAGGGATTGCCTTTTCTATAGTAAATTATTCAAAAAATAATTTTTTACTATCGCAAATTTTAAGTGCGCCAGGGATTGCCTTTTCTATAGTAAATTATTCAAAAAATAATTTTTTACTGTCGCAAATTTAAAATATCCCAGGGATTGCCTTTTCCACAGTAAATTATTCAAAAAATAATTTTCTACTGTCGCAAATTTTAATTACGCCAGCGATTGCCTTTTCTATAGTAAATTATTCAAAAAATAATTTTTTACTATCGCAAGTTTTAATTACGCCAGGGATTGCCTTTTCTATAGTAAATTATTCAAAAAATAATTTTCTACTGTCGCAAATTTTAATTACGCCAGGGATTGCCTTTTCTATAGTAAATTATTCAAAAAATAATTTTTTACTATCGCAAATTTTAAGTGCGCCAGGGATTGCCTTTTCTATAGTAAATTATTCAAAAAATAATTTTTTACTGTCGCAAATTTAAAATATCCCAGGGATTGCCTTTTCCACAGTAAATTATTCAAAAAATAATTTTCTACTGTCGCAAATTTTAATTACGCCAGGGATTGCCTTTTCTATAGTAAATTTCTCACAAAATAATTTTCAACTGTCGCAAATTTTAAGTGCGCCAGGGATTGCCTTTTCTATAGTAAATTATTCAAAAAATAATTTTCTACTGTCGCAAATTTTAATTACGCCAGGGATTGCCTTTTCTATAGTAAATTATTCAAAAAATAATTTTTTACTATCGCAAATTTTAAGTGCGCCAGGGATTGCCTTTTCTATAGTAAATTATTCAAAAAATAATTTTTTACTATCGCAAATTTTAAGTGAGCCAGGGATTGCCTTTTCTATAGTAAATTATTCAAAAAATAATTTTCTACTGTCGCAAATTTTAATTACGCCAGGGATTGCCTGTTCTATAGTAAATTATTCAAAAAATAATTTTTTACTATCGCAAATTTTAAGTGCGCCAGGGATTGCCTTTTCTATAGTAAATTATTCAAAAAATAATTTTTTACTATCGCAAATTTTAAGTGCGCCAGGGATTGCCTTTTCTATAGTAAATTATTCAAAAAATAATTTTCTACTGTCGCAAATTTTAATTACGCCAGGGATTGCCTTTTCTATAGTAAATTATTCAAAAAATAATTTTTTACTATCGCAAATTTTAAGTGCGCCAGGGATTGCCTTTTCTATAGTAAATTATTCAAAAAATAATTTTTTACTATCGCAAATTTTAAGTGCGCCAGGGATTGCCTTTTCTATAGTAAATTATTCAAAAAATAATTTTCTACTGTCGCAAATTTTAATTACGCCAGGGATTGCCTTTTCTATAGTAAATTATTCAAAAAATAATTTTTTACTATCGCAAATTTTACGTGCGCCAGGGATTGCCTTTTCTATAGTAAATTATTCAAAAAATAATTTTTTACTATCGCAAATTTTAAGTGCGCCAGGGATTGCCTTTTCTATAGTAAATTATTCAAAAAATAATTTTCTACTGTCGCAAATTTTAATTACGCCAGGGATTGCCTTTTCTATAGTAAATTATTCAAAAAATAATTTTTTACTATCGCAAATTTTAAGTGCGCCAGGGATTGCCTTTTCTATAGTAAATTATTCAAAAAATAATTTTTTACTGTCGCAAATTTAAAATATCCCAGGGATTGCCTTTTCCACAGTAAATTATTCAAAAAATAATTTTCTACTGTCGCAAATTTTAATTACGCCAGGGATTGCCTTTTCTATAGTAAATTATTCAAAAAATAATTTTTTACTATCGCAAATTTTAAGTGCGCCAGGGATTGCCTTTTCTATAGTAAATTATTCAAAAAATAATTTTCTACTGTCGCAAATTTTAATTACGCCAGGGATTGCCTTTTCTATAGTAAATAATTCAAAAAATAATTTTTTACTGTCGCAAATTTTAAATATCCCAGGGATTGCCTTTTCTATAGTAAATTTCTCACAAAATAATTTTCAACTGTCGCAAATTTTAAGTGCGCCAGGGATTGCCTTTTCTATAGTAAATTATTCAAAAAATAATTTTCTACTGTCGCAAATTTTAATTACGCCAGGGATTGCCTTTTCTATAGTAAATTATTCAAAAAATAATTTTTTACTATCGCAAATTTTAAGTGCGCCAGGGATTGCCTTTTCTATAGTAAATTATTCAAAAAATAATTTTCTACTGTCGCAAATTTTAATTACGCCAGGGATTGCCTTTTCTATAGTAAATAATTCAAAAAATAATTTTTTACTGTCGCAAATTTTAAATATCCCAGGGATTGCCTTTTCTATAGTAAATTTCTCACAAAATAATTTTCAACTGTCGCAAATTTTAATGGCGCCAGGGATTGCCTTTTCTATAGTAAATTATTCAAAAAATAATTTTCTACTGTCGCAAATTTTAATTACGCCAGGGATTGCCTTTTCTATAGTAAATTATTCAAAAAATAATTTTTTACTATCGCAAATTTTAAGTGCGCCAGGGATTGCCTTTTCTATAGTAAATTATTCAAAAAATAATTTTTTACTGTCGCAAATTTAAAATATCCCAGGGATTGCCTTTTCTATAGTAAATTATTCAAAAAATAATTTTTTACTATCGCAAGTTTTAATTACGCCAGGGATTGCCTTTTCTATAGTAAATTATTCAAAAAATAATTTTTTACTATCGCAAATTTTAAGTGCGCCAGGGATTGCCTTTTCTATAGTAAATTATTCAAAAAATAATTTTCTACTGTCGCAAATTTTAATTACGCCAGGGATTGCCTTTTCTATAGTAAATTATTCAAAAAATAATTTTTTACTATCGCAAATTTTAAGTGCGCCAGGGATTGCCTTTTCTATAGTAAATTATTCAAAAAATAATTTTTTACTGTCGCAAATTTTAATTACGCCAGGGATTGCCTTTTCTATAGTAAATTATTCAAAAAATAATTTTTTACTATCGCAAATTTTAAGTGCGCCAGGGATTGCCTTTTCTATAGTAAATTATTCAAAAAATAATTTTTTACTGTCGCAAATTTAAAATATCCCAGGGATTGCCTTTTCCACAGTAAATTATTCAAAAAATAATTTTCTACTGTCGCAAATTTTAATTACGCCAGGGATTGCCTTTTCTATAGTAAATTTCTCACAAAATAATTTTCAACTGTCGCAAATTTTAAGTGCGCCAGGGATTGCCTTTTCTATAGTAAATTATTCAAAAAATAATTTTTTACTATCGCAAATTTTAAGTGCGCCAGGGATTGCCTTTTCTATAGTAAATTATTCAAAAAATAATTTTTTACTATCGCAAGTTTTAATTACGCCAGGGATTGCCTTTTCTATAGTAAATTATTCAAAAAATAATTTTTTACTGTCGCAAATTTAAAATATCCCAGGGATTGCCTTTTCCACAGTAAATTATTCAAAAAATAATTTTCTACTGTCGCAAATTTTAATTACGCCAGGGATTGCCTTTTCTATAGTAAATAATTCAAAAAATAATTTTTTACTGTCGCAAATTTTAAATATCCCAGGGATTGCCTTTTCTATAGTAAATTTCTCACAAAATAATTTTCAACTGTCGCAAATTTTAATGGCGCCAGGGATTGCCTTTTCTATAGTAAATTATTCAAAAAATAATTTTTTACTATCGCAAATTTTAAGTGCGCCAGGGATTGCCTTTTCTATAGTAAATTATTCAAAAAATAATTTTTTACTATCGCAAGTTTTAATTACGCCAGGGATTGCCTTTTCTATAGTAAATTATTCAAAAAATAATTTTCTACTGTCGCAAATTTTAATTACGCCAGGGATTGCCTTTTCTATAGTAAATTATTCAAAAAATAATTTTTTACTATCGCAAATTTTAAGTGCGCCAGGGATTGCCTTTTCTATAGTAAATTATTCAAAAAATAATTTTCTACTGTCGCAAATTTTAATTACGCCAGGGATTGCCTTTTCTATAGTAAATTATTCAAAAAATAATTTTTTACTATCGCAAATTTTAAGTGCGCCAGGGATTGCCTTTTCTATAGTAAATTATTCAAAAAATAATTTTTTACTGTCGCAAATTTAAAATATCCCAGGGATTGCCTTTTCCACAGTAAATTATTCAAAAAATAATTTTCTACTGTCGCAAATTTTAATTACGCCAGGGATTGCCTTTTCTATAGTAAATTTCTCACAAAATAATTTTCAACTGTCGCAAATTTTAATGGCGCCAGGGATTGCCTTTTCTATAGTAAATTATTCAAAAAATAATTTTTTACTATCGCAAATTTTAAGTGCGCCAGGGATTGCCTTTTCTATAGTAAATAATTCAAAAAATAATTTTTTACTGTCGCAAATTTTAATTACGCCAGGGATTGCCTTTTCTATAGTAAATTATTCAAAAAATAATTTTTTACTATCATAAGTTTTAATTACGCCAAGGATTGCCTTTTCTATAGTAAATTATTCAAAAATAATTTTCTACTGTCGCAAATTTTAATTACGCCAGGGACTGCCTTTTCTATAGTAAATTATTCAAAAAATAATTTTTTACTATCGCAAATTTTAAGTGCGCCAGGGATTGCCTTTTCTATAGTAAATTATTCAAAAAATAATTTTTTACTATCGCAAATTTTAAGTGCGCCAGGGATTGCCTTTTCTATAGTAAATTATTCAAAAAATAATTTTCTACTGTCGCAAATTTTAATTACGCCAGGGATTGCCTTTTCTATAGTAAATTATTCAAAAAATAATTTTTTACTATCGCAAATTTTAAGTGCGCCAGGGATTGCCTTTTCTATAGTAAATTATTCAAAAAATAATTTTTTACTGTCGCAAATTTAAAATATCCCAGGGATTGCCTTTTCCACAGTAAATTATTCAAAAAATAATTTTCTACTGTCGCAAATTTTAATTACGCCAGGGATTGCCTTTTCTATAGTAAATTATTCAAAAAATAATTTTTTACTATCGCAAATTTTAAGTGCGCCAGGGATTGCCTTTTCTATAGTAAATTATTCAAAAAATAATTTTTTACTATCGCAAATTTTAAGTGCGCCAGGGATTGCCTTTTCTATAGTAAATTATTCAAAAAATAATTTTTTACTGTCGCAAATTTAAAATATCCCAGGGATTGCCTTTTCCACAGTAAATTATTCAAAAAATAATTTTCTACTGTCGCAAATTTTAATTACGCCAGGGATTGCCTTTTCTATAGTAAATAATTCAAAAAATAATTTTTTACTGTCGCAAATTTTAAATATCCCAGGGATTGCCTTTTCTATAGTAAATTTCTCACAAAATAATTTTCAACTGTCGCAAATTTTAATGGCGCCAGTGATTGCCTTTTCTATAGTAAATTATTCAAAAAATAATTTTTTACTATCGCAAATTTTAAGTGCGCCAGGGATTGCCTTTTCTATAGTAAATTATTCAAAAAATAATTTTTTACTATCGCAAGTTTTAATTACGCCAGGGATTGCCTTTTCTATAGTAAATTATTCAAAAAATAATTTTCTACTGTCGCAAATTTTAATTACGCCAGGGATTGCCTTTTCTATAGTAAATTATTCAAAAAATAATTTTTTACTATCGCAAATTTTAAGTGCGCCAGGGATTGCCTTTTCTATAGTAAATTATTCAAAAAATAATTTTCTACTGTCGCAAATTTTAATTACGCCAGGGATTGCCTTTTCTATAGTAAATTATTCAAAAAATAATTTTTTACTATCGCAAATTTTAAGTGCGCCAGGGATTGCCTTTTCTATAGTAAATTATTCAAAAAATAATTTTTTACTATCGCAAATTTTAAGTGCGCCAGGGATTGCCTTTTCTATAGTAAATTATTCAAAAAATAATTTTTTACTATCGCAAATTTTAAGTGCGCCAGGGATTGCCTTTTCTATAGTAAATTATTCAAAAAATAATTTTTTAATATCGCAAGTTTTAATTACGCCAGGGATTGCCTTTTCTATAGTAAATTATTCAAAAAATAATTTTTTACTGTCGCAAATTTTAAATATCCCAGGGATTGCCTTTTCCACAGTAAATTATTCAAAAAATAATTTTCTACTGTCGCAAATTTTAATTACGCCAGGGATTGCCTTTTCTATAGTAAATAATTCAAAAAATAATTTTTTACTGTCGCAAATTTTAAATATCCCAGGGATTGCCTTTTCTATAGTAAATTTCTCACAAAATAATTTTCAACTGTCGCAAATTTTAATGGCGCCAGGGATTGCCTTTTCTATAGTAAATTATTCAAAAAATAATTTTTTACTATCGCAAATTTTAAGTGCGCCAGGGATTGCCTTTTCTATAGTAAATTATTCAAAAAATAATTTTTTACTATCCCAAGTTTTAATTACGCCAGGGATTGCCTTTTCTATAGTAAATTATTCAAAAAATAATTTTCTACTGTCGCAAATTTTAATTACGCCAGGGATTGCCTTTTCTATAGTAAATTATTCAAAAAATAATTTTTTACTATCGCAAATTTTAAGTGCGCCAGGGATTGCCTTTTCTATAGTAAATTATTCAAAAAATAATTTTCTACTGTCGCAAATTTTAATTACGCCAGGGATTGCCTTTTCTATAGTAAATTATTCAAAAAATAATTTTTTACTATCGCAAATTTTAAGTGCGCCAGGGATTGCCTTTTCTATAGTAAATTATTCAAAAAATAATTTTTTACTGTCGCAAATTTAAAAAATCCCAGGGATTGCCTTTTCCACAGTAAATTATTCAAAAAATAATTTTCTACTGTCGCAAATTTTAATTACGCCAGGGATTGCCTTTTCTATAGTAAATAATTCAAAAAATAATTTTTTACTGTCGCAAATTTTAATTACGCCAGGGATTGCCTTTTCTATAGTAAATTATTCAAAAAATAATTTTTTACTATCATAAGTTTTAATTACGCCAGGGATTGCCTTTTCTATAGTAAATTATTCAAAAATAATTTTTTACTGTCGCAAATTTTAAATATCCCAGGGATTGCCTTTTCTATAGTAAATTTCTCACAAAATAATTTTCAACTGTCGCAAATTTTAATTACGCCAGGGATTGCCTTTTCTATAGTAAATAATTCAAAAAATAATTTTTTACTGTCGCAAATTTTAAATATCCCAGGGATTGCCTTTTCTATAGTAAATTTCTCACAAAATAATTTTCAACTGTCGCAAATTTTAATTACGCCAGGGATTGCCTTTTCTATAGTAAATTATTCAAAAAATAATTTTCTACTGTCGCAAATTTTAATTACGCCAGGGATTGCCTTTTCTATAGTAAATTATTCAAAAAATAATTTTTTACTATCGCAAATTTTAAGTGCGCCAGGGATTGCCTTTTCTATAGTAAATTATTCAAAAAATAATTTTTTACTGTCGCAAATTTAAAATATCCCAGGGATTGCCTTTTCCACAGTAAATTATTCAAAAAATAATTTTCTACTGTCGCAAATTTTAATTACGCCAGGGATTGCCTTTTCTATAGTAAATTATTCAAAAAATAATTTTTTACTGTCGCAAATTTTAATTACGCCAGGGATTGCCTTTTCTATAGTAAATTATACAAAAAATAATTTTTTACTATCGCAAGTTTTAATTACGCCAGGGATTGCCTTTTCTATAGTAAATTATTCAAAAAATAATTTTTTACTGTCGCAAATTTAAAATATCCCAGGGATTGCCTTTTCCACAGTAAATTATTCAAAAAATAATTTTCTACTGTCGCAAATTTTAATTACGCCAGGGATTGCCTTTTCTATAGTAAATTTCTCACAAAATAATTTTCAACTGTCGCAAATTTTAATGGCGCCAGGGATTGCCGTTTCTATAGTAAATTATTCAAAAAATAATTTTTTACTATCGCAAGTTTTAATTACGCCAGGGATTGCCTTTTCTATAGTAAATTATTCAAAAAATAATTTTTTACTGTCGCAAATTTAAAATATCCCAGGGATTGCCTTTTCCACAGTAAATTATTCAAAAAATAATTTTCTACTGTCGCAAATTTTAATTACGCCAGGGATTGCCTTTTCTATAGTAAATTATTCAAAAAATAATTTTTTACTATCGCAAGTTTTAATTACGCCAGGGATTGCCTTTTCTATAGTAAATTATTCAAAAAATAATTTTTTACTGTCGCAAATTTAAAATATCCCAGGGATTGCCTTTTCCACAGTAAATTATTCAAAAAATAATTTTCTACTGTCGCAAATTTTAAGTGCGCCAGGGATTGCCTTTTCTATAGTAAATTATTCAAAAAATAATTTTTTACTGTCGCAAATTTAAAATATCCCAGGGATTGCCTTTTCCACAGTAAATTATTCAAAAAATAATTTTCTACTGTCGCAAATTTTAATTACGCCAGGGATTGCCTTTTCTATAGTAAATTATTCAAAAAATAATTTTTTACTATCGCAAATTTTAAGTGCGCCAGGGATTGCCTTTTCTATAGTAAATTATTCAAAAAATAATTTTCTACTGTCGCAAATTTTAATTACGCCAGGGATTGCCTTTTCTATAGTAAATAATTCAAAAAATAATTTTTTACTGTCGCAAATTTTAAATATCCCAGGGATTGCCTTTTCTATAGTAAATTTCTCACAAAATAATTTTCAACTGTCGCAAATTTTAATGGCGCCAGGGATTGCCTTTTCTATAGTAAATTATTCAAAAAATAATTTTTTACTATCGCAAATTTTAAGTGCGCCAGGGATTGCCTTTTCTATAGTAAATTATTCAAAAAATAATTTTCTACTGTCGCAAATTTTAATTGCGCCAGGGATTGCCTTTTCTATAGTAAATTATTCAAAAAATAATTTTCTACTGTCGCAAATTTTAATTACGCCAGGGATTGCCTTTTCTATAGTAAATTATTCAAAAAATAATTTTTTACTATCGCAAATTTTAAGTGCGCCAGGGATTGCCTTTTCTATAGTAAATTATTCAAAAAATAATTTTCTACTGTCGCAAATTTTAATTACGCCAGGGATTGCCTTTTCTATAGTAAATTATTCAAAAAATAATTTTTTACTATCGCAAATTTTAAGTGCGCCAGGGATTGCCTTTTCTATAGTAAATTATTCAAAAAATAATTTTTTACTATCGCAAATTTTAAGTGCGCCAGGGATTGCCTTTTCTATAGTAAATTATTCAAAAAATAATTTTTTACTATCGCAAGTTTTAATTACGCCAGGGATTGCCTTTTCTATAGTAAATTATTCAAAAAATAATTTTCTACTGTCGCAAATTTTAATTACGCCAGGGATTGCCTTTTCTATAGTAAATTATTCAAAAAATAATTTTTTACTATCGCAAATTTTAAGTGCGCCAGGGATTGCCTTTTCTATAGTAAATTATTCAAAAAATAATTTTCTACTGTCGCAAATTTTAATTACGCCAGGGATTGCCTTTTCTATAGTAAATTATTCAAAAAATAATTTTTTACTATCGCAAATTTTAAGTGCGCCAGGGATTGCCTTTTCTATAGTAAATTATTCAAAAAATAATTTTTTACTGTCGCAAATTTAAAATATCCCAGGGATTGCCTTTTCCACAGTAAATTATTCAAAAAATAATTTTCTACTGTCGCAAATTTTAATTACGCCAGGGATTGCCTTTTCTATAGTAAATAATTCAAAAAATAATTTTTTACTGTCGCAAATTTTAATTACGCCAGGGATTGCCTTTTCTATAGTAAATTATTCAAAAAATAATTTTTTACTATCATAAGTTTTAATTACGCCAGGGATTGCCTTTTCTATAGTAAATTATTCAAAAATAATTTTCAACTGTCGCAAATTTTAATTACGCCAGGGATTGCCTTTTCTATAGTAAATTATTCAAAAAATAATTTTTTACTATCGCAAATTTTAAGTGCGCCAGGGATTGCCTTTTCTATAGTAAATTATTCAAAAAATAATTTTCTACTGTCGCAAATTTTAATTACGCCAGGGATTGCCTTTTCTATAGTAAATTATTCAAAAAATAATTTTTTACTATCGCAAATTTTAAGTGCGCCAGGGATTGCCTTTTCTATAGTAAATTATTCAAAAAATAATTTTTTACTATCGCAAATTTTAAGTGCGCCAGGGATTGCCTTTTCTATAGTAAATTATTCAAAAAATAATTTTCTACTGTCGCAAATTTTAATTACGCCAGGGATTGCCTTTTCTATAGTAAATTATTCAAAAAATAATTTTTTACTATCGCAAATTTTAAGTGCGCCAGGGATTGCCTTTTCTATAGTAAATTATTCAAAAAATAATTTTTTACTGTCGCAAATTTAAAATATCCCAGGGATTGCCTTTTCCACAGTAAATTATTCAAAAAATAATTTTCTACTGTCGCAAATTTTAATTACGCCAGGGATTGCCTTTTCTATAGTAAATAATTCAAAAAATAATTTTTTACTGTCGCAAATTTTAAATATCCCAGGGATTGCCTTTTCTATAGTAAATTATTCAAAAAATAATTTTTTACTGTCGCAAATTTTAATTACGCCAGGGATTGCCTTTTCTATAGTAAATTATTCAAAAAATAATTTTTTACTATCGCAAATTTTAAGTGCGCCAGGGATTGCCTTTTCTATAGTAAATTATTCAAAAAATAATTTTCTACTGTCGCAAATTTTAATTACGCCAGGGATTGCCTTTTCTATAGTAAATTATTCAAAAAATAATTTTTTACTATCGCAAATTTTAAGTGCGCCAGGGATTGCCTTTTCTATAGTAAATTATTCAAAAAATAATTTTTTACTGTCGCAAATTTAAAATATCCCAGGGATTGCCTTTTCCACAGTAAATTATTCAAAAAATAATTTTCTACTGTCGCAAATTTTAATTACGCCAGGGATTGCCTTTTCTATAGTAAATTATTCAAAAAATAATTTTTTACTATCGCAAATTTTAAGTGCGCCAGGGATTGCCTTTTCTATAGTAAATTATTCAAAAAATAATTTTTTACTGTCGCAAATTTAAAATATCCCAGGGATTGCCTTTTCCACAGTAAATTATTCAAAAAATAATTTTCTACTGTCGCAAATTTTAATTACGCCAGGGATTGCCTTTTCTATAGTAAATAATTCAAAAAATAATTTTTTACTGTCGCAAATTTTAAATATCCCAGGGATTGCCTTTTCTATAGTAAATTTCTCACAAAATAATTTTCAACTGTCGCAAATTTTAATGGCGCCAGGGATTGCCTTTTCTATAGTAAATTATTCAAAAAATAATTTTTTACTATCGCAAATTTTAAGTGCGCCAGGGATTGCCTTTTCTATAGTAAATTATTCAAAAAATAATTTTTTACTATCGCAAGTTTTAATTACGCCAGGGATTGCCTTTTCTATAGTAAATTATTCAAAAAATAATTTTTTACTATCGCAAATTTAAAATATCCCAGGGATTGCCTTTTCCACAGTAAATTATTCAAAAAATAATTTTCTACTGTCGCAAATTTTAATTACGCCAGGGATTGCCTTTTCTATAGTAAATAATTCAAAAAATAATTTTCTACTGTCGCAAATTTTAATTACGCCAGGGATTGCCTTTTCTATAGTAAATAATTCAAAAAATAATTTTTTACTGTCGCAAATTTTAATTACGCCAGGGATTGCCTTTTCTATAGTAAATTATTCAAAAAATAATTTTTTACTATCGCAAATTTTAAGTGCGCCAGGGATTGCCTTTTCTATAGTAAATTATTCAAAAAATAATTTTTTACTATCGCAAATTTTAAGTGCGCCAGGGATTGCCTTTTCTATAGTAAATTATTCAAAATTAATTTTTTACTGTCGCAAATTTAAAATATCCCAGGGATTGCCTTTTCCACAGTAAATTATTCAAAAAATAATTTTCTACTGTCGCAAATTTTAATTACGCCAGGGATTGCCTTTTCTATAGTAAATTATTCAAAAAATAATTTTCTACTGTCGCAAATTTTAATTACGCCAGGGATTGCCTTTTCTATAGTAAATTATTCAAAAAATAATTTTTTACTATCGCAAATTTTAAGTGCGCCAGGGATTGCCTTTTCTATAGTAAATTATTCAAAAAATAATTTTTTACTGTCGCAAATTTAAAATATCCCAGGGATTGCCTTTTCCACAGTAAATTATTCAAAAAATAATTTTCTACTGTCGCAAATTTTAATTACGCCAGGGATTGCCTTTTCTATAGTAAATAATTCAAAAAATAATTTTTTACTGTCGCAAATTTTAAATATCCCAGGGATTGCCTTTTCTATAGTAAATTTCTCACAAAATAATTTTCAACTGTCGCAAATTTTAAGTGCGCCAGGGATTGCCTTTTCTATAGTAAATTATTCAAAAAATAATTTTTTACTATCATAAGTTTTAATTACGCCAGGGATTGCCTTTTCTATAGTAAATTATTCAAAAATAATTTTCAACTGTCGCAAATTTTAATTACGCCAGGGATTGCCTTTTCTATAGTAAATTATTCAAAAAATAATTTTCTACTGTCGCAAATTTTAAGTGCGCCAGGGATTGCCTTTTCTATAGTAAATTATTCAAAAAATAATTTTCTACTGTCGCAAATTTTAATTACGCCAGGGATTGCCTTTTCTATAGTAAATTATTCAAAAAATAATTTTTTACTATCGCAAATTTTAAGTGCGCCAGGGATTGCCTTTTCTATAGTAAATTATTCAAAATTAATTTTTTACTGTCGCAAATTTAAAATATCCCAGGGATTGCCTTTTCTATAGTAAATTATTCAAAAAATAATTTTTTACTATCGCAAATTTTAATTACGCCAGGGATTGCCTTTTCTATAGTAAATTATTCAAAAAATAATTTTCTACTGTCGCAAATTTTAATTACGCCAGGGATTGCCTTTTCTATAGTAAATTATTCAAAAAATAATTTTTTACTATCGCAAATTTTAAGTGCGCCAGGGATTGCCTTTTCTATAGTAAATTATTCAAAAAATAATTTTTTACTGTCGCAAATTTAAAATATCCCAGGGATTGCCTTTTCCACAGTAAATTATTCAAAAAATAATTTTCTACTGTCGCAAATTTTAATTACGCCAGGGATTGCCTTTTCTATAGTAAATAATTCAAAAAATAATTTTTTACTGTCGCAAATTTTAAATATCCCAGGGATTGCCTTTTCTATAGTAAATTTCTCACAAAATAATTTTCAACTGTCGCAAATTTTAAGTGCGCCAGGGATTGCCTTTTCTATAGTAAATTATTCAAAAAATAATTTTTTACTATCATAAGTTTTAATTACGCCAGGGATTGCCTTTTCTATAGTAAATTATTCAAAAATAATTTTCAACTGTCGCAAATTTTAAATATCCCAGGGATTGCCTTTTCTATAGTAAATTTCTCACAAAATAATTTTCAACTGTCGCAAATTTTAATGGCGCCAGGGATTGCCTTTTCTATAGTAAATTATTCAAAAAATAATTTTTTACTATCGCAAATTTTAAGTGCGCCAGGGATTGCCTTTTCTATAGTAAATTATTCAAAAAATAATTTTCTACTGTCGCAAATTTTAATTACGCCAGGGATTGCCTTTTCTATAGTAAATTATTCAAAAAATAATTTTTTACTATCGCAAATTTTAAGTGCGCCAGGGATTGCCTTTTCTATAGTAAATTATTCAAAATTAATTTTTTACTGTCGCAAATTTAAAATATCCCAGGGATTGCCTTTTCCACAGTAAATTATTCAAAAAATAATTTTCTACTGTCGCAAATTTTAATTACGCCAGGGATTGCCTTTTCTATAGTAAATTATTCAAAAAATAATTTTCTACTGTCGCAAATTTTAATTACGCCAGGGATTGCCTTTTCTATAGTAAATTATTCAAAAAATAATTTTTTACTATCGCAAATTTTAAGTGCGCCAGGGATTGCCTTTTCTATAGTAAATTATTCAAAAAATAATTTTTTACTGTCGCAAATTTAAAATATCCCAGGGATTGCCTTTTCCACAGTAAATTATTCAAAAAATAATTTTCTACTGTCGCAAATTTTAATTACGCCAGGGATTGCCTTTTCTATAGTAAATAATTCAAAAAATAATTTTTTACTGTCGCAAATTTTAAATATCCCAGGGATTGCCTTTTCTATAGTAAATTTCTCACAAAATAATTTTCAACTGTCGCAAATTTTAAGTGCGCCAGGGATTGCCTTTTCTATAGTAAATTATTCAAAAAATAATTTTTTACTATCATAAGTTTTAATTACGCCAGGGATTGCCTTTTCTATAGTAAATTATTCAAAAATAATTTTCAACTGTCGCAAATTTTAATTACGCCAGGGATTGCCTTTTCTATAGTAAATTATTCAAAAAATAATTTTCTACTGTCGCAATTTTTAATTACGCCAGGGATTGCCTTTTCTATAGTAAATTATTCAAAAAATAATTTTTTACTATCGCAAATTTTAAGTGCGCCAGGGATTGCCTTTTCTATAGTAAATTATTCAAAAAATAATTTTCTACTGTCGCAAATTTTAATTACGCCAGGGATTGCCTTTTCTATAGTAAATTATTCAAAAAATAATTTTTTACTATCGCAAATTTTAAGTGCGCCAGGGATTGCCTTTTCTATAGTAAATTATTCAAAAAATAATTTTTTACTATCGCAAATTTTAAGTGCGCCAGGGATTGCCTTTTCTATAGTAAATTATTCAAAAAATAATTTTTTACTATCGCAAGTTTTAATTACGCCAGGGATTGCCTTTTCTATAGTAAATTATTCAAAAAATAATTTTTTACTGTCGCAAATTTAAAATATCCCAGGGATTGCCTTTTCCACAGTAAATTATTCAAAAAATAATTTTCTACTGTCGCAAATTTTAATTACGCCAGGGATTGCCTTTTCTATAGTAAATTATTCAAAAAATAATTTTTTACTATCGCAAATTTTAAGTGCGCCAGGGATTGCCTTTTCTATAGTAAATTATTCAAAAAATAATTTTTTACTATCGCAAATTTTAAGTGCGCCAGGGATTGCCTTTTCTATAGTAAATTATTCAAAAAATAATTTTTTACTATCGCAAGTTTTAATTACGCCAGGGATTGCCTTTTCTATAGTAAATTATTCAAAAAATAATTTTTTACTGTCGCAAATTTAAAATATCCCAGGGATTGCCTTTTCCACAGTAAATTATTCAAAAAATAATTTTCTACTGTCGCAAATTTTAATTACGCCAGGGATTGCCTTTTCTATAGTAAATAATTCAAAAAATAATTTTTTACTGTCGCAAATTTTAAATATCCCAGGGATTGCCTTTTCTATAGTAAATTTCTCACAAAATAATTTTCAACTGTCGCAAATTTTAATGGCGCCAGGGATTGCCTTTTCTATAGTAAATTATTCAAAAAATAATTTTTTACTATCGCAAATTTTAAGTGCGCCAGGGATTGCCTTTTCTATAGTAAATTATTCAAAAAATAATTTTTTACTATCGCAAGTTTTAATTACGCCAGGGATTGCCTTTTCTATAGTAAATTATTCAAAAAATAATTTTCTACTGTCGCAAATTTTAATTACGCCAGGGATTGCCTTTTCTATAGTAAATTATTCAAAAAATAATTTTTTACTATCGCAAATTTTAAGTGCGCCAGGGATTGCCTTTTCTATAGTAAATTATTCAAAAAATAATTTTTTACTGTCGCAAATTTAAAATATCCCAGGGATTGCCTTTTCCACAGTAAATTATTCAAAAAATAATTTTCTACTGTCGCAAATTTTAATTACGCCAGGGATTGCCTTTTCTATAGTAAATTTCTCACACAATAATTTTCAACTGTCGCAAATTTTAATGGCGCCAGGGATTGCCTTTTCTATAGTAAATTATTCAAAAAATAATTTTTTACTATCGCAAATTTTAAGTGCGCCAGGGATTGCCTTTTCTATAGTAAATTATTCAAAAAATAATTTTTTACTATCGCAAGTTTTAATTACGCCAGGGATTGCCTTTTCTATAGTAAATTATTCAAAAAATAATTTTTTACTATCGCAAATTTTAAGTGCGCCAGGGATTGCCTTTTCTATAGTAAATTATTCAAAAAATAATTTTTTACTATCGCAAGTTTTAATTACGCCAGGGATTGCCTTTTCTATAGTAAATTATTCAAAAAATAATTTTCTACTGTCGCAAATTTTAATTACGCCAGGGATTGCCTTTTCTATAGTAAATTATTCAAAAAATAATTTTTTACTATCGCAAATTTTAAGTGCGCCAGGGATTGCCTTTTCTATAGTAAATTATTCAAAAAATAATTTTTTACTATCGCAAATTTTAAGTGCGCCAGGGATTGCCTTTTCTATAGTAAATTATTCAAAAAATAATTTTTTACTGTCGCAAATTTAAAATATCCCAGGGATTGCCTTTTCCACAGTAAATTATTCAAAAAATAATTTTCTACTGTCGCAAATTTTAATTACGCCAGGGATTGCCTTTTCTATAGTAAATTTCTCACAAAATAATTTTCAACTGTCGCAAATTTTAATGGCGCCAGGGATTGCCTTTTCTATAGTAAATTATTCAAAAAATAATTTTTTACTATCGCAAATTTTAAGTGCGCCAGGGATTGCCTTTTCTATAGTAAATTATTCAAAAAATAATTTTTTACTATCGCAAGTTTTAATTACGCCAGGGATTGCCTTTTCTATAGTAAATTATTCAAAAAATAATTTTTTACTATCATAAGTTTTAATTACGCCAGGGATTGCCTTTTCTATAGTAAATTATTCAAAAATAATTTTCAACTGTCGCAAATTTTAATTACGCCAGGGATTGCCTTTTCTATAGTAAATTATTCAAAAAATAATTTTCTACTGTCGCAAATTTTAATTACGCCAGGGATTGCCTTTTCTATAGTAAATTATTCAAAAAATAATTTTTTACTATCGCAAATTTTAAGTGCGCCAGGGATTGCCTTTTCTATAGTAAATTATTCAAAAAATAATTTTCTACTGTCGCAAATTTTAATTACGCCAGGGATTGCCTTTTCTATAGTAAATTATTCAAAAAATAATTTTTTACTATCGCAAATTTTAAGTGCGCCAGGGATTGCCTTTTCTATAGTAAATTATTCAAAAAATAATTTTTTACTATCGCAAATTTTAAGTGCGCCAGGGATTGCCTTTTCTATAGTAAATTATTCAAAAAATAATTTTTTACTATCGCAAGTTTTAATTACGCCAGGGATTGCCTTTTCTATAGTAAATTATTCAAAAAATAATTTTTTACTGTCGCAAATTTAAAATATCCCAGGGATTGCCTTTTCCACAGTAAATTATTCAAAAAATAATTTTCTACTGTCGCAAATTTTAATTACGCCAGGGATTGCCTTTTCTATAGTAAATAATTCAAAAAATAATTTTTTACTGTCGCAAATTTTAAATATCCCAGGGATTGCCTTTTCTATAGTAAATTATTCAAAAAATAATTTTTTACTATCGCAAGTTTTAATTACGCCAGGGATTGCCTTTTCTATAGTAAATTATTCAAAAAATAATTTTTTACTGTCGCAAATTTTAAATATCCCAGGGATTGCCTTTTCTATAGTAAATTATTCAAAAAATAATTTTTTACTATCGCAAGTTTTAATTACGCAGGGATTGCCTTTTCTATAGTAAATTATTCAAAAAATAATTTCTTACTATCGCAAGTTTTAATTACGCCAGGGATTGCCTTTTCTATAGTAAATTATTCAAAAAATAATTTTTTACTGTCGCAAATTTAAAATATCCCAGGGATTGCCTTTTCCACAGTAAATTATTCAAAAAATAATTTTCTACTGTCGCAAATTTTAATTACGCCAGGGATTGCCTTTTCTATAGTAAATAATTCAAAAAATAATTTTTTACTGTCGCAAATTTTAAATATCCCAGGGATTGCCTTTTCTATAGTAAATTTCTCACAAAATAATTTTCAACTGTCGCAAATTTTAATGGCGCCAGGGATTGCCTTTTCTATAGTAAATTATTCAAAAAATAATTTTTTACTATCGCAAATTTTAAGTGCGCCAGGGATTGCCTTTTCTATAGTAAATTATTCAAAAAATAATTTTTTACTATCGCAAGTTTTAATTACGCCAGGGATTGCCTTTTCTATAGTAAATTATTCAAAAAATAATTTTTTACTGTCGCAAATTTAAAATATCCCAGGGATTGCCTTTTCCACAGTAAATTATTCAAAAAATAATTTTCTACTGTCGCAAATTTTAATTACGCCAGGGATTGCCTTTTCTATAGTAAATAATTCAAAAAATAATTTTTTACTGTCGCAAATTTTAAATATCCCAGGGATTGCCTTTTCTATAGTAAATTTCTCACAAAATAATTTTCAACTGTCGCAAATTTTAATGGCGCCAGGGATTGCCTTTTCTATAGTAAATTATTCAAAAAATAATTTTTTACTATCGCAAATTTTAAGTGCGCCAGGGATTGCCTTTTCTATAGTAAATTATTCAAAAAATAATTTTTTACTATCATAAGTTTTAATTACGCCAGGGATTGCCTTTTCTATAGTAAATTATTCAAAAATAATTTTCAACTGTCGCAAATTTTAATTACGCCAGGGATTGCCTTTTCTATAGTAAATTATTCAAAAAATAATTTTTTACTATCGCAAATTTTAAATATCCCAGGGATTGCCTTTTCTATAGTAAATTTCTCACAAAATAATTTTCAACTGTCGCAAATTTTAAGTGCGCCAGGGATTGCCTTTTCTATAGTAAATTATTCAAAAAATAATTTTTTACTATCATAAGTTTTAATTACGCCAGGGATTGCCTTTTCTATAGTAAATTATTCAAAAATAATTTTCAACTGTCGCAAATTTTAATTACGCCAGGGATTGCCTTTTCTATAGTAAATTATTCAAAAAATAATTTTCTACTGTCGCAAATTTTAATTACGCCAGGGATTGCCTTTTCTATAGTAAATTATTCAAAAAATAATTTTTTACTATCGCAAATTTTAAGTGCGCCAGGGATTGCCTTTTCTATAGTAAATTATTCAAAAAATAATTTTCTACTGTCGCAAATTTTAATTACGCCAGGGATTGCCTTTTCTATAGTAAATTATTCAAAAAATAATTTTTTACTATCGCAAATTTTAAGTGCGCCAGGGATTGCCTTTTCTATAGTAAATTATTCAAAAAATAATTTTTTACTATCGCAAATTTTAAGTGCGCCAGGGATTGCCTTTTCTATAGTAAATTATTCAAAAAATAATTTTTTACTATCGCAAGTTTTAATAACGCCAGGGATTGCCTTTTCTATAGTAAATTATTCAAAAAATAATTTTTTACTGTCGCAAATTTAAAATATCCCAGGGATTGCCTTTTCCACAGTAAATTATTCAAAAAATAATTTTCTACTGTCGCAAATTTTAATTACGCCAGGGATTGCCTTTTCTATAGTAAATTATTCAAAAAATAATTTTTTACTATCGCAAATTTTAAGTGCGCCAGGGATTGCCTTTTCTATAGTAAATTATTCAAAAAATAATTTTTTACTATCGCAAATTTTAAGTGCGCCAGGGATTGCCTTTTCTATAGTAAATTATTCAAAAAATAATTTTTTACTATCGCAAGTTTTAATTACGCCAGGGATTGCCTTTTCTATAGTAAATTATTCAAAAAATAATTTTTTACTGTCGCAAATTTAAAATATCCCAGGGATTGCCTTTTCCACAGTAAATTATTCAAAAAATAATTTTCTACTGTCGCAAATTTTAATTACGCCAGGGATTGCCTTTTCTATAGTAAATAATTCAAAAAATAATTTTTTACTGTCGCAAATTTTAAATATCCCAGGGATTGCCTTTTCTATAGTAAATTTCTCACAAAATAATTTTCAACTGTCGCAAATTTTAATGGCGCCAGGGATTGCCTTTTCTATAGTAAATTATTCAAAAAATAATTTTTTACTATCGCAAATTTTAAGTGCGCCAGGGATTGCCTTTTCTATAGTAAATTATTCAAAAAATAATTTTTTACTATCGCAAGTTTTAATTACGCCAGGGATTGCCTTTTCTATAGTAAATTATTCAAAAAATAATTTTCTACTGTCGCAAATTTTAATTACGCCAGGGATTGCCTTTTCTATAGTAAATTATTCAAAAAATAATTTTTTACTATCGCAAATTTTAAATGCGCCAGGGAT